>PVHP010041383.1:0-15473 GCA_004024765.1 Zapus hudsonius | reverse complement strand
AAATAAATAAATAAATAAATAAATAAATAATAGCCAGGCGTGGTGGTGCACGCCTTTAATCCCAGCACTCAGGAGGCAGAGGTAGGAGGATTGCCATGAGTTCAAGGCCACCCTGAGACTACACAGTGAATTCCAGGTCAGCCTGGACTAGAGCGAGACCCTACCTCGAAAAAAAAATAATAATAATATAAAAAGACTGAACAGTAAAAACAGTAATTTCAGTTTTAAGGAACTACATATTGACTCCTGAGAACTTGAACAGTACATTGAAAAGGCAGCACTGACCCATTTATATATTTTATGTGGACTGTTCTTGATTGGATAACTCATAATATTTCATAATCATAATGTTTTCATGAGACTTATTGGTTAATGATCTCGCCTCTGAGTTGTACCCTAAATAAATACTGCTTTTTTCATTTTTGTGTTTTTCTACAGATACTCCTAAAATAAGAATAAGAGTACAACCTATGTGACAAATACAAGAAGCAAACATTTCTAATGGGCGCAAGTCTGCAGTCAGATTGTGTAGAGGATCAAGGGGAGGTTGAATGTTTGAATCCTTAAGCATGAACAGACACAGACGCATCTCCTTGCTACAAACGGAAGCCCTATCAACCCCCAGCATCGCCAGAAGAAAAAGCTACTGCATATGATAAATATGATCAAGTTGAGCTTGCGCCTTGATTTACTGAACTCTGCACTTCTTCATTCCCTTCAGAAGTATGTGGATACTTCCAAAGACTATATGAGAATGGGTTTTATTTATTTATTAGAAATGTGCTTTGTTTCAAAATAATTTATTAATTATAGAATACAGACCACTTCAAAATGGATAGCACATTTTCTTTTGTTTTGGACTGTGAACTTATTTTCATAAAGTGAATATTGCTTCAGATTTGTCTTAGGATCCTGAGAATTATTGTTAACATACCTATTATCTGTTTTTAATTACATTGAAATACTTTTAAAGCAAGAATAAATTAAGTTACTAAATGACATGATGGTTTACATTAACTTTAAAAGGACTTATGTAACATAGATGGCTTGTTTTGTTTCAGTTGATGTTGTTTTGATGTGTTTTGTTTTAGTTTTGTACCAAAGCCAACAAGGATGTCAGGTCTTCAAATATATATACAGTAAAGAAATTTAAAATACAGATTTGTTTAAAAAGATTATGCACTGATGGTTAGAAACAAGGGCAGTTGTAATAGTAACCGCTGTCAGTATTTTAACACTGTGCTGCTCTGATTGCAAGAAGTGTGTGACACTAGGAAAACTAGTTTCTCACAAGCTTGGTCACTCCTGCTCATTGTTGATGTATGTCTGTAGTGTGAAATGAGTGTTTTATAAGATTAAGATAAAATGGGTTAGAAAACTGATATGTATTTAGGTAGAAGACAATGTTTCTCACAAAAGGACCACATAGATGCAAACAGCTCACAGTAATGACAGTTTAAATATAGCTCATTATTCAAAACAATATGGCTTAAAAGAGAAAATAAAACTTTTTTGGGAAAAAAAAACCTACCACTCCCAAGGCCCCGTCAGAAGGAGCATAGGATCAAGGTCTGTGTGGGCTTTAGGGCAAGCTCAAGGCTAGCCTTGGGTGACTTAGTTAAGACTTAAAAAGAAAAGAGTTGCAGAAATAGCTCATTTTAGTCCCCAACACTTCAAAATAAAAAGTAAGAACAGAAAGAAAAAGAAAAATAACACAATTAGATTTTGCATTGAGAAAAAATTTGAGTGCTTAATAGAAATTTGCCTAATTAATAAGATTACTCTATATAAAGCTACTATAAACTAATATAGTAAATTTAAGTTAGTATTCTTACTTTTTTGTATTGCATGTAGAAGATAAGTTAATTTATGGTCCTTTCAGAGACATATTTAATGTTACATACACTCCAACTGTGATGTTACATATGAAAATAGGAAACACTGACTTTTTAAGTTATTAAATGTGAAATTGATCTGCATCAGCTTATTTATAAAAGTAATGTTATTTCTAAGAAAATGTTAATGGTATTGATTTTATGTTTTTAGACTGTTTCACATTCTTTGTCTAGTATTATTTATTGCACCAATGTATAAATACAAATGTACAAATTCAAGACTCCCAGATGGTATAATTTAATTTTATCTTCTTTCAAGTTTGAGCCAATTGATTAATTACATAGCGATGTCTACGTACTCATTTTTCCTGCCTCAGGTCATTGTACTTTACATGGAGGATTTTCAGTGATCATTGGTATGTAAAATAATTGGAAAATACAAATGAATCTTTGACCATAAATGATGTTATCTTATATACACAGAAAATCTTGTAAATATAAATTAAAGTTAAATTAGCCTATTTAAAATCCTTTACAATGCTGTCATCCTCCCACAGAAAGCACCATGCTATATATACAATCATTCTTTAATGTTTTTGGCATGAATGGGTGAAAATATATGTCAGTAAGGCTGCAGTATAATGTAAAAATGAGAATAAATAGAATCCTCTCATCTCTGGAAGGAGAATAGTAAATTGCAGCAGTCGTTTTCATAATATCCCTCTTGGCCGTTTTCACACATAAAATGGGAGGCAAAAACACCTCATAGAGGGAGTGCTGGTTACATCCATTAAAATATTTTTAAATTTTTTGCGAATAATGCACTACATATATGTATGCTATTGGCTTCACAATTTAATTCTACAAACGTCTTTATAAACATCAAACTACATATAAAACTTTAGTAGTATGATTTCTAAAGAAAGCCTGCAATGAGTGATTTAGCTTAAATTTTGATTACTTGTTCTTACTATAAATTATAATTGTAAAGCTCTATGTCTTACATTCTTATATGATCTTAAATAAATATATCTGTCCTTGAATCCAGCAGCATCGCAGTTTTTATTGAGAGAGAGAGAGAGACAGAGACAGAGAGAGAAAGAATATGAATATGGGTGTGCCAGTGCCTCCTGCTGCAAACTCCATATGTATGTGCCACTTTGTACATGTGGTTTTATGTGGGTACTGGGGACTCAAACCTGGACTGTCAGGCTTTATAAGCAAACATCTTTAACCACTGAGCAATCTCTCCAGCCCCTTTTCTTTCTTTTATTTGAAAGAGAGAGAGCATTGGCATGTCAGGGACTTTTGCTGCTGTGAACAAACTGCAAACACATGCACTTTCTGTGCACCTGACTTTATGTGGTTACTGGGCAATCAAACCCAGGCCAGCAGGCTATGCAGGAAAGCACATCTAACTGCTGAGCCATTTCCACAGCCTCACACTCTGGATTTTCCTGATTGCTTTCTTCTTGTACCCTTTAAGTTTTTCCTCTGTTTCTTTATTTTCTCTAAACTGAGCTTACTGACCTGCGGGCTCTCATCTGAGCCACAGGCCATTTATAAATAGACCTAGGTGCACAGAAAAGGAGTAATTTTTTTTTCTCATAAAGTAATAGTTAATTTTCTGTGTCAACCTGACTGGGCCATGAGGCGCCCAGGTATTTAGTGAACCATTGCTCTGGGTGTGCCTGGATGAGGTTTACACCTGGATCCATCGGCTCATCTATAGGATGAGTATCACATCACTCTCGCTGTGCTAGGTGGGCCTCATCTCATCAGCCAGTGGCCTGAAAGGAGAAGAAAGCTGGTTCCTGAGAGAAAGAGTGGAGTCTCCCTCACAGGTAGCCTACAAGCTGGACACTGATGCTCCTTGCTCCAGGACTACAGTGAAAAACCTCCTTGAGTCATGAGCCTGCTGGTCATTGTGTCAGAACTACACACTATCAGTTGACCTGGGCCTCAAACCTTCATCCTTAGACCCTAAATACACCACTGGCCCCAGGGCAGCCTTCTACGAGAGCACTCCACAGTACTTTGAGCCACCTTCCAGTGAATCTTCCTCTCTGTACATACATCTTTTCAGTTCTGTTCTCTTCAAATCCCTGGCAATACAGATGCCTCAGGACTTTGGGACTCAGTTCATTCTCAGATCCTAGCTGAGAAATTAGGTTGCTCAGATACAGGCTAATTATTTGGAGCAAGAACATTTCACATGACATCAGAAAGTCAATAATGATGTCAAGTTGGTCATTTGATCATAGGTTTTTTAATATCATAAAGTTACTTTTTTACCTTCTCTGGGACTCTTTTATCATGAAGGAATGTTGGGTTTTATCAAAGATCTTTTCTGCATCCGTTGTGAAGTAGTCATGTGATTTATGACCTTGAGTCCATCATGTAATGAATATCATTTATTGATTTATATATGTTGAACTGACCCTTCATCTGTGCAATGATGCCCCTTGTGGTCTATGATCTTGATGCGTTCATAAACCCTTGATTACCCTTGTAGGTTAAGCACCACTATTGCACAGATGAGCACTTCTTGCCTTGCTGGCCTCAGTGAAATAGCAGTTTCCCCTGCTGTGATGGTTAGGTTTTGTTGTCAACTTGATTTTTTAATTATCTTGGGTAGGTCTCTGAGGATGTTTACAGGAAGGCAGCCCCTCAGTAGGGGGCAGGATGTAAAAAAGCTCAAATAAGCTAGAAGTAAACATCCTTTCCTGTGTTGGCAGTGCAGGAAGGAAATTCCAGAGACTCAGGAAGCCATTAAATCTGGGATAGGGTTGTAGGACCTCATCCTAAGCCTATATAAAAGAGAAGAAATTCTCTCTTTGGCCCTCCTGCCTGTTCCCTGTACTGTGTGTATGGTGTAGGTGATGGGTTTTCCCCTCTGCTTGGACCTGTGAAAGAGGGCCAGCCTCTTTCACTGTTACAGAACTTCCCCTCAATCTGTAGTTTCAATACTTTCCCCAAATTGTGCCTGGTTTTAAGATTCATCCCAGAAGTGTGTGGCTGACTATGACACTTGCTTTCTCTTAATATCGTTGGCCAATTTCCCCTGGCAGCTCAATTATGCCTTCCAGCACTACACAGGCTACCCTCTGGGAGTTGGCGTCCTTTCTGGATCCAGCAGGGTCTCTCTCTGTTGTGTGATAGCAGACTGTGGGATCTTCAGCAATAGGGTCTTATCTTTTGCCTAGGGTAGGTAATCAAGAGCTTTAACATAAGCCTGTCTTGTTTTAGGGACCTCATAGGTCTCTCAGATCAACAGCTCAGTGTGGCAAGTATCCAATTACTGGGTCAGGGAGTTATAAGCCAGAGCCACTTGTATTAGGATTAGATTTCCTCCCTCCCTCTTCAGGGCCCTTCTTACCAAATGATGCCCCCATATTCTTCAAGAACTTACTGTCCAAAAGTCAGGATTTTATGGTATCAATTCATTATGGATTTAGATTAGTGTATATCTTCACCCCCCCCACCGTCATCCTCCCCTGTCTTGCTATTCCCTCCCCCACACCTCACAACTCCTATCCCAGTTGTCAGTCTCTGGATTCACATGTCAGGTTTGTCCTGTCCCTCAGGTGGCTGAGGCCCAAAGTCCCTGCAAATAAGAATTGACTATGTTCTTTGGAAGAGGAAAATGTAGAAAGAATGTTAAGGAAAAAAAAACTAAACCACACACACACACACACACACACACACACACACACACACACACACACACTGTAAACACAAAGGAACCAATAGAGGGCATGAGGAGGGCAGCTCTGAGCTGGCCTGCTAAGGTGGTATCGGGTGTTAAAAACAGGATTGATGCCAAGAGAGAGAGCTGGGTGGAGATACAGGATTTGAAAACTGGCCTGGTTATTAACTCTCATCTGGACTTCCTCAGCCCCTAGGTAGGTGTCTCCTCTCCTGGGACTTCCTCAGGGATGACTAGTTCTGTTGAATCTTGGAAGTCTTAGTTCTACATTCAGGCCACTGCACCATGTTTTGTTCAGTCTTTCCTGTTTGTGAAGCTGTGGGGTGTGGGTAACTTGATGGTTAGTCCTTGCAGGAGAGTTCTTTAGTTACAGTCCAGGTCCTTCCTGTAGTGCCTGGGAGCAGTCACTTTCTCTCCCAGACTGTGGTAGGATAGAGGCAGGTCTCTTAATTTCAAATTTCCAAACCCCTCATCCAGTGCTTGACTTCATTCTGCTGGGCACATTTCAACTTCAGATTTGTGTTTCCAGCAGCACCAGGCACTGGAGTCCTTAGACAATTTGGTTTGGGCACAGAGTAGGGCTGGCCTCATTTCTGCATTCTCGGTGTCTTTTGTTTTTGCAGGGGAGGGATGATGACTTTTTTTGTGGTTTTCTATAGTTGTTCTTCAGTTTCTCTCTCTGGGGTGAGTCTGTTCATTTTCATGTTGATTTTCTCTTTCAGCAGCTCACATGGAGGCTTTTTCTATATTTTTAATGATCTATAGGTTATTTGTATGAGAGCCTAGTAAGGTAAAAATTACTCTCCTGTTTGTATTAAAAACATGATTTCATTGCATAGAATTACAAGGTTATTTTATTATCTGTACTTTTAATATAATTTTATTTGCAAGTAGAGATTTTAAAAGTCAAGTTCTAAATTCTTTTTTTTTTCAAAGCTCCATTTCTTTTTTCCTTCCCCTGTCATCCTTGCTCTTCATGGACAATTCACTTTCAAATCTTTCTGCAGTTTCTTTTGGTGTTCACTTTCATATGTCAAGTTACTATACTAATACATTTGCCTGGAATAATTTTTAGATTATTAACTCCTGACTTCCTACAATGGAAGATAAGCACTTAGCCCTGTTATACAAACCCCACTCCAAGACACACAGGCATATTGCCAGCTTTGAGCATACTGAAAGCAAACCTTTACTTAAATCAGTTACAGCTTTTCTGTTTTGTTCAGGGTAGCCAGCTCTCTGAGGGCAGGGAGCCTTCTGCCTGGGAAGCCAGTTCTCTGAGGGGAGGGTAGGGAGCCTTCCACTGGGAACCCAGCTCTTTGAGGACAGGGAGCCTTCCATGAGGAAATCAGCTCTCTGAGGGGAGGGAGCCTTCCACTGGGGATGTGTGCTCTCTGAGGGCAGAAAGACATGGGGAAAGTCTGCTTGCTGGGGGCAGGTAGGCCTAGTTGAACCTACAGTCTGGTCTTGGCCACCTCCAATGATTAGCACCAAACTGCACTTCTGGCCACCTCCACAATATGGTGTTCCTGCTCTGGTTGCCTCCAAAGGTTTGGGACCCATGCCTTCAGGGTGTTAGTGTGTTTGGGAGCAGTGTGCTCCAGATTGGTGAAGAAAGCAGTTTGAGGCCTGTGTCCTAGGGGCAACAGTGTGTGCAGCGCTTGTGCATCCTGGATTGGTGAGGGACCAGGATGTTTGGGACCTGTGGTGGGGAATGGAGGGGGAAGAGAGGCAAATGATACTGCTCCAGAATTCTTGAGCCTCAGAGGCAAGACACAGCAGAGATTACAGCTGGAGGAGATTTCTGACCTTTAAAACAACTTTTGTACCAGCCACCAGCCCAGAACTGCAGGTTCACCTGTAATTTCCACATCCTGAGCATCAGTGGATACAATTACATCCCAGTCCAATCCAGCTCAAACCCAAAACAGAGCTCTCACTGAAGACCCTGCAAGAGCCAATACTTGGTCCTTCCGTAAGAAAATTAGACTTTTATCTCAAGATGGGTAGACCCCTTAGAAAAAAGAACAGAGCAAGCAGAGAGCCTACACCGAGGTTGCCTAGTCCCACAATGGAAGTCACCAGAGAGAGCATAGAGGAGACAACAGAGATTCAATTCCAAGAGGAGGGCACAATAAGATTAGGTCATAAATGTAAGGAGACTCTGATCAAGATACAGGTGACAGGTGTGCCTGCAGTTCTGGGCTTGTGGCTGGTAGGAGAGTTGTTTTAGAGGTCAGAATCAAGCAACGTGCTACTTAATAATGAATGGGTCATGGAAGAAATCAAACAGGAAATTGCAAAATTGCTAGAACTGAATGATAATGAAAACACAACATACCAAAAAATTCATTGCACTAAATGCCTTCATAACAAAGACAAATCTCAAATTAACAATTTAACCAACCCACCTAAAGGCATTAAAAAAAAAAACAAGAAGAATCCAAACCTAAGTGTTTCAGTCAGAAAAAAATAAGATCAGAGCTGAAATTAATGAATTGGAAACTAAAAAAACAATTTTAAAATTTGACAAAACAAAGAGCTTGTTCTTTGAAAAACTAAGCAAGATTGATAAACCCATAGCCAATTTGATCAAACTAAAAAAAGACAAGTCTCAAATAAGAAAATTAGAAATGAAAAGGGAGAGATCGCTACAGACACCAATGAAATTTTCAGTATCATCAGGACATATTTCCAAAAACTCCACAAAATTGAATAACCTAGAAGAAATGGATAAATTGACATGTACCACCTACCAAAGCTAAATCCTGAGCAGGTTAATCTCCTGAACCAACCTATTACATCCATTGAGATTGAAAATGTAATCTAAAATCTCTGAAAAGAAAAGTCCAGGTCCTGATGGATTCTCAGCTGAATTCTACCTTCATCATAAACTGAAGTGACTGTTTCTCAAGATTTTTTTACACAATTGGAGAATAGGGAGTGCTCCCCAATTCCTTCTATGAAGTTTACATCACCCTAACATCAAAACCAGACAGAAATACAACCAAAAAGGAAAACTATAGACCTATATCCCTACGGAACTTAGATGCAAAAATTCTGAACAAAATCTTTGCAAGCGGAATTCAACAACACATTAAGAGAATTATCCATGGTGATCAAGTAGGCTTCATCCCCAGGATGCAGGGATGGTTCTAAATATGGAAATCAATAAACATAACCCATCACATAATTAAACACAAAACCACATGATCATTTCAATCTATGCAGAGAAGGCCTTCAACAAAATTCATCATTTCATGATCAAGTCGTTAGAGAGAATGGGCATGGAGGGCTTATACCTCAACATCATAAAGGCTATATACAAAACCCCCAAAGCCCAAATCATACTCAAAGCAGAAAAACTCAAGGAGTTCCCATTGAGATTGGGAATAAGACAGGGGTGTCCACTGCTCTTCAACATAGTGCATGAAGTTCTAGCCCAGGCAATAAGACAGAAGAAAGACACAAAAGGGATACAAATCAGAAAGGAAGAAGTGAAAGTATCCCTATTTTCAGATGACATGATCTGTTGGGCACTGCCTGTTGGAGCTGCTACTGAGAGCACGGAGAACAGAGGGTTAAGGGTGTATGAGTGAGGTGAAACCCCGATAATTGATAATTCGGTAGGCGTTTCCCAGCTCCACCTACCCTGACTCCCACCCCCATGGGCTGGCCACAGAAACCAGCATTTCCATCTCAGCATGACTGGCATTGGGTATCAGAAAAACTTCCTTGTACCCATCCCCACGGATCTGACGGTGGCTAGAATCACATATTTCCCGCCACTCATGGCCCCCAAATGAGGTGTTCTCAGGTTGTCCCCACCCACCTATCCCACCCACCTATCCCAGTGCAGGCTGCCAACTCCCCACCCCTATCAACCAATCTCCTTTTCTCTTCCCCATTCCCCATGCCCCTGACCACCTTTTTCCTATAAAATGTAAGTCCCCCAATTGAATAAAGAACCACATGGATATACAATAAGCATCTGCTCACCTCTGTGTCCCACCGGACCCCCCTGTGCCATTCCCCCAGCTCTGTGGGCCCCAGCCCTGAGACAGCGAACAGCGGACAGCTCGCCTCGGCTCCTGCAGCTTCTCCGTTTTCCCTCCGCCGGTGGGGAGGAGAAAACAACAATCATCCTATACATATGGGACCAGAAAGACTTTACCATAAAACTACTAAATGTGATAAATGCCTTCAGAAAATTGGTAGGATACAAAATAAACACGCAAAAGTTAGTGGCCTTTCTGTATGCAAATGCAAGCACACACAAAAAAAAGAAATAACAAGACTATTCCATTTTCAATAGCCACAAAAAAATCAAATACCTTGGAATAACACTAATCAAGGAAGGGAAAGACCTATATAATGAAAAAAATGCCATAGAGAAGGAAATTGAAAAAGACATGGTAAAATGAAAAGATCTTCCATGCTCCTGAACAGGTAGAATATTGTGAAAATTCTAAAAGCAATATACAGGTTCAATGAAATATCAATAAAAATCCCAGCATCTTTCTTTGCAGGGATAGAAAAAAATCTCAAAGTTCATTTGGAATGGCAGAAGATCTTGGATATCCAAAAATATCCACAGCAAAAGAAACACCTTGGGTGGTATCACCATACCCAATATAAAGTTATACTACAAAGTGACAGAACAAACACTTCATGGTACTGGCATACAAACATACACATAGACCACTGGAACAGAATTGAAGACCCAGCCCTTAGTTCAGGTAACTACAGCTACTTGATCTTTGTCAAAAGTGCCAAGAAGACAACATCTTCAAAAATGGTGCTGGACAAGTTGGATAAACACATGTGAAAAAATGAAACTAGGCCCATTCCTCTCACCAAGCACAAGAGTCAACTCCAAATAGATTAAAGATCTCAATATAAGACCTGAAACCCTTACAAACCTGGAAGAAAAAATAGAGGGAACTCTCCACAACATAGCGGTGGGGGAAAACTTCCTGAACATTACCCCAGTAGCCCAGAAAATCTAACAATCACTCAACCAATGAGATCTCATCAAGCTAAAAAGCTTTGTACAGACAAATTTACCATATACAAAACCAACAGACCACCATCAGATTGGGAAAAAAAATCTTTGCCAGCTACACGGATAGAGGCTGAATACCTAGAATCTTCAAAATAACCCACTCAACAAATGGGCCAAGTGAACTGAACAGAGAATTCACAGAGGAGGAAAAATACAAATGGCCAATTCTCACTTAAGAAACTGTTCAACATCCTTAATCATCAGGGAAATGCAAATCAAAACAACTATGAGATACCACCTTACTCCAGCTAGGATGGAATCATTAAAAATCTCTAACTACAAGAATCCCTATTTCCCTGGGGCCCTCCTCAATGTGGTTATTGGTATTCACTGTGGTGTAATTAAGGCCTCAGTCGGTCTCTGTTAGTGGAGGGTTGTGCCTGAGGACATTCCTACCTGCACTGTGGATCTTACAGTCTTTCCTCCCCATCTTTCATCTGAGCTTTGGCTGGCCTGTTAGCAGCGTGATTTAGTGTTGTGTTCCTGTAGCCTCTGGATTTCTATTTCAGTGGGCTTTGATTAACCACAGTGTCTGTTGCAGGTTCCCTAGAGCTGGTAGTCAGACTAGTAGTGAGAGCAGTACTCAGGTCACTGCTTTCTCTACAATTTCTCCTGGGCCCCAGCAGATGAGGTAGAGGTGGTATGTCTCATGCAGTGAGCTATCTTTTGATGTCATATTGATTGATCATGTCAACATGATCATATTAACGTATCTCCCAAGTATTCTCTGCTATCCAGGTGGGACCTTGCAAGCTATGCACCCAACCAGCCTATAAGAAGTATAAACCTGTGCAATGGTGGCGTGGCTTTTGCAGGTAACCAACTGCCCTCTGATTGAACTTCAGGCTCACTTAGGGGGAGAGAACTCATATCTGGTCCTGGGAATCAAGTCAGAATCCCATGGCCAGGAAATCCATGGAGTCCACAGAGAAACCCCTGTTGCTCTCTGTATAAGTAACGCGGGCTTGGACACCTGAAAGTCTCTCAAATAATTCTGTGTATCCCCTTTAATACAAGCTGCTCTCACCCTTGGTTGGAGAATGTGTTCTATTTTACAGATGGCAGAAGGTAAGCTCCTGATGAGTGGGTTCCTTCTATGCTCCTCTGGCTGGGCTGTTTCCTAGGAGGAACTTTGATGACCAGTGCTGACAGGTCTTTTCTTTTTGCTTGCTTGATTTCTCCTGCTGAGTAGTTCAAAGTTTGGTTTCTGTTTCGTTCAGAGCTAAATTCATAAAGGAGAGCTTAAATCCACCTTTCTGCCACTGTGCGGTTCTATCTGTGTATAGAATACGTCTGATGTAACCTTTGAAGACGTCGTTGTTGACATCTTGCTGGTGTATATTGGGGAGGGAAAATAAAGAATAACAGGAGGAGCCCGAGATCTAAGTCCTTCCTATACAGAATTTCATTCAACCCATCCAGCATACAATACGACCTTCCACAGTACCAAGGTCCCTCATGTCTTAAGCCTTGTAGCAGTGAGAATCTGCCTCTTTTACAGTGTCTCCATGCTGCATACATTTGTGTTCTCTTTGACCTACATGTTAATTATCATCCAGATCTGAAATTTAATTTTTTTCTCTTACACACTCCTTTCTAGTTTCCTTGTTCATGAAGAAGAAACCTTTACTTTTTTTTAATTTATTGTCCATAATGAGTTACATTATTTAGTGGGCAAACAATGAGTTGTTATCCCCAGTTCCCCAATGCCCCTCTTCCCCATCCCCAATCAGCTGGATATCCTCCTCCATGGGCCGTCTGGATCAGTCCTTGGGGCAGGGGACCATGGATAGCCTAGGAGTCAGCCCAGTTCCACTGGCCCTAGTATGTTGTTACTGAGGGAGGCCGTGACTCTGGGTATTTTCCCCCACCAAGGCTCTCACAATCTTTCCGTCCCCTCTTCCATACTGTGGAGGATCCATGTGGAACCCCTCAGAGACTGATGGGATGAACAAGTGTCCCATAGTCACAGCCAATCAGTCAACACAGGATAAGCCAGTGAGACAGACACCAATGATTTTCAACACAACCTAAAGCAGAAGTACCAGAGACCCCTAAGTTCTCAACAATTAAACCTTTTTTTAAAAAAAAAATTTGTCAGGTTCAGTATCATTTGAAGAAAGAGTGAGGATAATATGTGTCTAAAACAGCATACAGTATTTAAGCTACATATTAAAATGTATCTAGAGGCATTCACAAGGAAATTATAAATGGTTACCTTTGATGATCAGGGCTATGGTTCTATTTGTTGAGTAGCTATTGAACTGAGTGTTTTTACCATGAGGATGTTTGCTTTTAATAAGACAAGTGCATTCTTTGCAGCTTAGTATCTCAGCCTAATAAAAATGGAAATAAACATGATGGTCTTATGTTGAATGGATTTAGTCACCAAATCCATAGTTAGATTACATCTTGAAGCAGAAAGAAATGGTTTTATGAAAAACTATAGTTATGAATGTGTTTGGAACTATCACACAGTTTAAGTTTGGATATTAGCTTTCAGAAAAGAGTTAATCAAGTAAAGAACATGAGTCGAAATCACCTGATGGACTTTAGAAAGTTAAAAATGGCAGTGCTACTCTGTGGAAAAGCATTTTAGTCATATTCATGAGAAGAGACAACCTGACAATTAATGGAGTCCAGTATGGCATTTCCTAGTAGGATATGTTCAAGCAAGGAGCTTGAAGAAAGCAAGTAGATGAAGTAAATAGTTTAAAGGTGGACAAATTAGTCTGATAGCACATTTTATACTGAAGTAAAGTGAGAGTTAAAACAGAGTGAAAAACAAGAAGGATTTTTACAGCCGATGCTGTACATTGCTTTAACAGCTCTAGGTGCTCTAAGAGTTAAAAGTTCAACCTATAAAAAGTACTCTGAAAATCTATCCTTTTTTATGTCATTGGTCTTTGGTGCTAAGAGGTTTTCAAGCAAGTGAGTATCTTGTGTACCATGTGTGCTGTAATATTTAATTACAGTGAGTGTATAGAAGATTAGCTGTCTCAAAGATCTTTTGAAATCAGATTGCACATCAAAACTGCATTGTGCTTGCTAAGTAAGCAAATTTAAGAAAGAGGAGAAAAAAAGAAAGAGGAGAAGGTGATGTCAGGACTTATTGCAAAATGAGCAAATAAAGAAATGGGATTTGTTGGTTGCTTGGCCTATTAAAGCGTAGCCAAGTGTCAACCTTCATTTGTCAACTTAAATATGTTTTTTTCTAAATTTTCCAATAATTCAGTGTATGGAAAGTGTCCATTGCCTTGTATCTGATCTGAGAAATAAATGAGTTCACAATAAAATGCTAGAGTATGCTAACTCAGTCTCTCAGATTGATTGATGTATTATCACCTAAACAAATACTTAGGAGTCTGTCCAACCAAGAGATCTGTAGTGTTTTGTTTCTGTTACTTGTTTGATTATAAAATTAAAACTTGTGTTTTGGTTTTTGCATGCATTATGTTGTAGATCAGATTCGTTGCTTGTCCACAATTGATATTCCCCTAATATGATACACACCCAGACAGTTATACTACCCAGGGACCTTTAACCTTCAAAATAAAAAAAAATAAATTGGTTTAAAAACTCTAAGATCCAAGTAGTCATGGGTGGAAAGTAGGTAACTTGGAGCCTAAACTAGACTTGCTAGAAATAAGCAGGAACCAGACACCACTAATCAGGCTCCCCAGCCAGAGGCAGAGAGTTCACAGACTGCTTGGAGGTTCAATTGTAGGGGGCCTGGAAGCTTTAGGAAGCCATAGGTCTACACTAACAGTGTGTGAGCACGGTAAGCTTTGAGGCAGTGATGCAACTCCCTCTGAGTTAAAATTAAGGGAGTCCTGAGATGAGTGTACACAGGCGCTCATGTGTGCGGTCATGCACGCACACAGATAACAGAAGCTAAAAACATTTCATGAGGCCTTCATAGATTAGAAGCATAACCTTTTTATTTAATTTTTAAATATTTTATTTATTCATTTTCAAGCAGAGAGATACAGAGAGAGAGAGAGAAAGAGAGAGATAGCGAGCACCAGGGCCACCACCTTGTGGGTCTGGCTTATGTGAGTCCTGGGGAATTGAACCCAGGGCCTTAGGCACTGGAGGCAAGTGCCTTAACTGCTGAGCCATCTCTCCAGCCCAAAGCATAACCTTTTGTTTTGAGAATGTGACACTGGAGACTTGCACATATTAGTCTCTAACACTGAGCTATACCCTTACTCCAACACTGAGCTCTTAGTGAAGAGTATCTGCTATATAGAAAAGATATTCCTTACATATAAAGACATGGATAGGGTACTTGTAAAATGATGAGAAACTGAAGTGGTTAAACTAGCATTGACCAATAGATAGCAAGACAGGGAACACTGGCAGGTGGATGGCAGTTCAGTTAGCAGATGAAGCTCATTCAGTGGTTGAAGCAGGGCAAAGTCAGCATAAAGGATTACTGGAGTAAGAGTGGATTGATCAGTAAAAGTTGGAAGAGATATTTAAGAAATAAAGGAGCATCAGGTATCAAGAGGGACTGTATTACTTTTTCTAATTGCTGTGACAAAATATCTGAGCAAATACAGAAGCTACTTCAGGACGGCCTTCCTGTGGCTCACAACTTGAAGGCATGGCATTTCCAAGGGCTGCAGCTGTGGCTGCAGGAGCGGGAGGCAGCTCCTGTATCTGCAGTCAGGAAGTAGAGACATGAGGACTTGTGCTCAGTACCTTCCTCCTTTTTCCTTTTTATTCAGGATGAGACCCCGGCTCATGGGACAGTGCTGCCCACATTCAGGGTGGATCAATCCTCACGAGTTAATACTCTCTGGAAACACCCTAGCAGATAGGCTAGGGGCATGTCTCCTAAGGGATCCCGAATCCAATC
>PVHP010041382.1:0-15467 GCA_004024765.1 Zapus hudsonius | reverse complement strand
AATATAAGGCATTAAGTGTAATTAAGGCATGTTACTATATGTAACAGCAATGATTTATCACAGTATATATGCTAATCTATACATGGATAACTACAAGGGTGCTTTCAAGTATCAGACAAATATTTTAAAAACAGAAGCAGATGAGGTTGAAGGGGCTGACTAAAAAGAAGCATTCTTTGAGACAAAAATTATTTATAGGTCTTGATCTATTCCAGTGTTCTTGTGGTCAATTAATAACTCTCCAACCATAAGACATTATTTTTGGGCCTTAAAAATACTTAATCTATTGTTTAGCCTCTATTCCAGAAATTATTATGTTTACATATTTGACTCTACATATGCTTGTACAGCATATATGCTAACATATTTTTACTTTTGTTTTTAACAGGGGCCAGGGATTGAACCCAGGGCCCTGTACATGCCAGGCAAGCACTCTATCACTCAGCTATGAGCCCAGACTCTGTTAAAGATACTTTTGAAGTTTCAAAATGCAGTGTTAAGTGCTTGGTATTATAGATAAATTTAGATGCAGACTTCTTACAACTGAATTTTTGGTGGCCACTGCAGGCATTTGAAATGTGTTATTCTGTTTCATATATTTAACACAACACATCAAATCAAAACTTCTTAAAAAATAAAAACTAATGCATCTTTTAGTTGAAAACTTATAAAATATAAATTCATGTCTACTTTAAGTGCTGACATAGCAGATTTATGGACTACTTAATATAAATTAGCAAATGTAAGGGTTTTATTCACAACCCATTTATATATGGCTCAGAAGTTTTTAGAAAGATTTTTTTAAAAAGAAAAGCATGTTCAATCTCCCTAAATTCTGCTTTTGATATGGCTGGTAGAGAGAACCCAGGACTGTATTCAAAATGCACACGTGATTACTGATTGTGAGCCAATTGCTAGGTTTTATGTTGAGCAGCAGGTGACTGAGAATCTTGACTATATAGTTTATGAGTGTCTTGTTGGCCAACATGCATTCCTTTGGTTGGAGCAATTCCATTTTCCATTTCTCTATGCTGTGATGGAGGTGTGATTGCAGAATGCAAATGTGAAGAGTCCACTGTTGAATGATGACTAACATCCACTTTTGCTAAAATTTCATAATACAGCAAATAAAATACTGGTGTTATGATACCTACGATCAGCATAATCACCACAGCTGTCCACCAACCAATTCCCCAGTCTGCTCCGTAATAGGGATCCTTCCGGTGAGTGCTTTTGTTGTCATGCTCACAGCGGACTTGCTGTGCTGTTAAGGCAGACACAACCTCATTGAGGTTCTCTCTCTTGGTGTCGGTACACTTTACTATTTGTTCTATGTCTCGGTCAACTTCTTTTAAAAAGCTACCAGCTGACTCACTGGAGGAAAGAGAATCAGCTGGTGAAATGTCCTGTTCTGGAGCACAGGCCACGGATGAAGGACGGGGAGCTTGTCTTCCTTTTACAGGATAAAGTGTTTCAGTCAAAGAACTAAACTTTTTAACTGGAATTTTGATAGACCTAAGGGCAAAAAAGTCTTGATCACTGATGAGATTGTTAACTCTTTTGATATCAGCTACCTGCAAAAAAGACAAAGATAACGTTCAGTTGAATTCAAAATCAAAGCAGAGGAAAAAGCCCTTCATGCATCCACTGGCTTGGGAGGAGAAAAGAACTCCTATCAGTGTTGAGCTGCTACACCAGGGAGATGTGAATTTCACTTGTAGATGGAGTTCTAAACTGTTTTTCATTCACCAGCCATAGGAATTCACAACTTCCCATTATCACCCGTATACTAGTAGCAATGGTCAATGCTAGGGAATTTTGCGGTTTCCCTTTGTGCAGCATGTAGAAATAGCAGACTTCTGCTGTGCTTGTAAGCAATCTACGAAGGAAGAGCATAAGTACTTAGTTAGGTCCTTTATTCCAATGTGGCAACAAGAGTATCAGCAGATATTAACTTACCCAATTAAAAGAAAAGCACTGCATTTTATCAAAACTGAAATGCCATCAACACTTGATGCATCGTGGCTGTGAGTACCTCTAAAGAAAAAAGACTGCACCAAACACTACAAAGACACTATCATCCATTCTGCTTGCAAAGATGTTAAAAAAAAAATACCTTCTGCCGGACACTGGGGAGGCAGAGGTAGGAGGATTGCCATGAGTTTGATGCCATCTTGAGACTACATAGTGAATTCCAGAGACCCTAACTTGAAAAAACAAACTCAAAAACAAAAACAAAAAACCCACATCCAATTTGTATAGCAATTTATCCCTGCATTTGTCTTTGGAAACTATTTTCCCCCCAAATCCATGCCACTGTGATGAAGAAGAGGACTTTTTCAATTACTACACAAGGTCCTCTCACTACATCTAAGTTATGTGTTCTATTTGCAATTTGGGTCAACACTATAAGCTCTAGTCACTGAATGCTGAGAAAAATAACGTGCATAGAGCATGAACTTTTAGTTTGGTCAATGCCTAGGAGGATGTTGCCAATCAAGAGACACACAGTGCTATGAAAAGTGAGAAAAGGATAAACACAAACGTTAGATAAGGTGGCTTTCTGGTGCCTGGAAGATGTCAGTGGGTGTCATGGCACAGGCTTTTAATCCCAGCACTTGGGAGGCTGAGGTAGGATGATCACTGTGAGATGGAGGCCAGCCTGGGCTAAAGTGAGACCATACCTTGGGAATAAAGAAAATGAAAGTCAGAAGAAAGAACAAGTATTCACTAGGAGGAAAGATTCCTAAGGAAGGCCATCATTTGAGGGGTATGAGAAATCCAGAGATGAAAAAGCGGCAGACAAGAAGATAGATCACGGGAGTGTATTTATGTACCATCTGATCTACCTTCTGTTTTTGAAGCAGGGCTCTGACACTTCTAGCTGTGTGGTTTAGAACAAGATGTTTAATCTTTCTGCTACTTGGTTCAAAATGTCAATAATACTATCCACTTTCAGGATTGGTGTGAATAAATGAATTAAAATATATGAAGAATATATACAGCAATGATCTACAGCATACCATATAATGTGAGTAAAGGAGAAACAGGAGAAAACTAGCCTCTTTCAGGCAGTTAGAGATAGAAGCCCAAAGAGGAATGAGGAGATGCCATTCTTCCATCTTGGAAAAACTGAAATTTGAGTGTGACCCTGCCTCTCCAAGATTGCTGCCAGTGACACACCCAGCAGGAACTTCCGCTGCTTTGTCAGCTTGGCATCTCTGGGTCAGTCCCCTGAGTCTATAAACCAATCAGACCTGAGTCTGAGCCCCACAGCCTCACCTGACTGGATGTCTGATCCATAAAAGGGAGACTACTTTTCTGGCTAGGGAAAGAGAATGCTTATCTTCATTTGAATGTTTTTCTTCTTGCCTTCTGTGTCAGGCTTTGGGGGTACCTTCCCAAATTGTAGTATATGTAAGATTTATCTTTAATCTCTATCCTTCACATTTTCTGAATCCTCTGGTCTGTTATTTGAAGGATTCTATATTCTACCTCCAATGTGTGTAACCGCCAAGCCTTTCCCTAGATATTAGTTTCTCCTAAAATAAACCTCACAAATTATGATTTCTCCCTAAATTAACCCAATAATTCATAATTTATCCTTCTCAAGTCCACTTTATCAATTTTTTGTTAAAGGTAGACTAAGGATCAAAAATTGGGCTTCACAAGTTTGGGGACCCTTCCAGAACCCCCAAATCTTTCATCATTAGTGTTACTAAATAACAGTAGGTTAATGGGAACCAGTGTCAGAGAGATCAAGTAGGGTTTTTAGGACAGAACGATGAACAGAATCAAAGATGGAAGAAAGTCGTACTGGAGTCATTCTCTTGGAGTCTGTGTGGAGCGTACTGAAGCATCTTTCCCTACTGGAGCCATGATACTCTACAGAGGCCAGGCCGTCTCTCTTGGAATGTTAATAAGCTAAGCCATAGTAATTCTTCCTCTCTTCAGATACTCAATCAACTAACATATCCTGTGATACAAACACCTTTTCTACACAAATATTGTAGTCTAAGCCATTATCACTCTTATCTTAATGCCCCTAATAAAACTATTAGAACCTATCAAATCCACCAGCAGGGACCCCCCCCCTTCGGCTTCACTCCTGTTAAAACCTTACCACATTCTCTTACAATGTGGACTGTTTCCTTGCCCCACCCCATTTCTCTCAAAGTTCTTCATCCCAGTCTGTGCCCACACAGCTCCTTAGGCTTTGCAGGAAAGCACCTTAACTGCTGAGCCATCTCTCCAGCCCTGTGTATCCATTTCTACAGCAAAGTTACACACGTTCCTATTACAGAGTACTATGGTAGGTCATCAGAAGGAAGTTTTACACTATGAAAAATTCTGTGCATGAAAGCAGTAAGGAGAAAAAGGAGTGATATAGAATTCACGCTACTAAGAAAAGGTTTCAGGTGACGCATGGGACACACATAAGGAGTACTCCAGGTCTGGAGATACACTTCAGTGAGAGTGGGCTTGCCTAACATACTCAATGCCCTGGGTTCACTCCCCATACTGAGAAATTCTAAGATGTGTTTTTAAATATCAATAGTGACAATATTCTGTAAATTTTATTTTTTAATTATTTTAAATTAATTATTTTAAATTATTGGGAAGAATTTAAGTTCACTTAAGTGTGCATGAAGGTAGAAAACAAATGTTCTAACTGCCTCAATAATAATGTGTTCACATGAAAACATACCCTTTTCAGGATGTTAACATGCACATGACATATAAATGGTCTTGAGTCTTCAGTGTCTCAATAGATACTGAATAGACAAAACACACTTTTCCTTTGATCTGGGGAATCTATCTCATAGAAATAAGGTATCACTATATGAAAAAACAATTCTGGTATACACCACTGAAAAAACCCCAAATGTTCACAATGAGAGGAACAGTTTCATAATACCAATAGATCCACATTATTAACCATTATAGCTATTTGAAACAAGAATTGGATCTATAAGGTTATAAGAGATAATCATGAGCAACATCCATAATATACTCCCAAAAGTGAAAGTTGCAGAGTAATACACATAAATATCAATTTTACAGAAAAAAATTTCATCAGCTCCATATATATGTATATTCACAAGCACAAAACAAAGTTACAAAAGCAATAAAGAGAAATTCAAGGGTTCACCTAAAATTTTAAAGTTACATCCATAGGCATGACAGTGATATCTATGCAAAAAAAATGCAAGGGAAGGAATAAGAGGATATGGACTTCAATTTGGGCTTTGCTAACAAATAATTTATTCTGGATTGTACTATGTAAAATTAAATTGAAACTTACCGTACAACAGTACTGCAGGGCTATTGCATTTAAAGTGTCTCCTTCTTGTATATCTTTTGTTAATACAATAATGTCATCAAGTCTGTCTCTTGATGTACTTCTTCGAACCTTTTCTTTTCCTCTGGACCGAAGCTCATACACTTCAGCATCCTCTTCCAATATATCATTATCTGTACAATTCCCAAAAGTGAGAACCTGACCACTTGACTGAACGCCTGGGGCAGAAATACGATTCTGATGCCTCCCTGCCATAATGTTAAAACCTAAAGAGAAAAGAGAAAACTGGAATGCAACTGATCCCTTTGAATGACTTACATGCATCTTATATTCCAGACACTATCTTTTCAAATAATGGTTATTTAAAAGTTTAGGTTCTAATTTTTATAGCCGTTGAAATACAATCATCAGACAGTGAAGACTACTGCAAAGGAAGACAAGGTAATCTAATTCAGGGCTTTTTACTTTTTCACTCAACCCCTTTTTATACAAGGAATTTTTATAGGATACCAAAGGTGTAAAATAGGTAAACATTGAACATTCACAGATAATCACAAAGAAATTCAAACTATTGTTATTTATATAATTTTACCATTAAAGATGAAAGCAAATTTACATACTAATCAGATGCTTATTTTTACATAAAGAATTCAATGTTGGTTGAATATTTGCTACTGTAGGATACAAAGTATTTTCAATGGTTTTCAGAGTTGGCTGGCATTTATTGTTTGTTTATTTGGGAAGAGAGAAAGTGTGGGCATGCCAGGGATTCCTGAAACTGCAAATAAACTCCAGACACATGCACCACTCTGTGTATCTGGCTTCACATGGGTACTAAGAATTGAAATCGGGCTGTCAGGTTTTTCAAGCAAGCACCTTTAACCAGTGAGCCATCTCTCCAGTTCCTTGACTGATATTTTTATTGCATAACTCAATGATGAAAATGCCGTTTTGCAAAAACATGTTGCCCAAGTAGCAGAAGTGTGTTTAGGACCATTTCAGAAACAGTACAACATGTACTGAATGACTTTATGAAAATCCAATCGGCAACTGTGTCGTCAACATGACAAGATTTAGAACCACCATGGTAAAGAGATCTCTGGGCATGTCTGTAAGGGATGTTCTAGATTTAGTTAGTTGAGGTGAGAAGGCCCACTTGGAATATGGATGGGTAGCACTGTTTCATGGACTGGTTCCTAGACTTCATAAAAAGGAGAAAGCTAACTGAGCCCTACCAGTCATTAGACTATATGCAATGTGATAGCTCTCTCTTGCCTTCGCCACCATAATGGACTGAATCTCCTCACATTATAAGCCAAAAGAAACCCCTCTTCCTTTGGTTGCTTTGGTCAGTTTATTTTTAAAGCAATATGAAAACTAAATATAGAAAATTGCTAAGTTGGCCACTTACTGCAATAAACCTGATCATAGAATTCAGAGGCCTTTGGAAATGGTTTGTAGGAGGAACGTAGAAGAGTTTGGAACTGTGGGCTAGAGAAGCCCTAGAATTCTGTAAATAGAGCTTGAGGGGCCATTTTGGTAGGAGCTTGTGGGAGTTTGCAAGAACAGAATGCCAAGAGAAATGAGGATACTGTAGCCGAGCTCATGAGGTTTCTGAGCAATGACTCCATCATGACTTGGGCTACAGGCCAACCTTGTTACACTGGGGCAATAATTTGGCTTCATGCTGCTCATGTCCTGAGAACTTGAGTAAAACTGAAGTAATGGACTCGTTTGTCTGGTGGGAGAAATTTAAGACAAAACAGCTTCCAGGCTGTGGCAAGTCTGAGTGTTCTTATTAGATATATAGCATCAAGTTGAAAAGAAAGATATGGAAAATGTGAAGTTTGGCAAGGAAAAGGATGAAGTAAATTTCCAGTTTCCCAGGAAGAACACGCAGAGCAGCTGTAATTATTCAAGAGAATACTGGGACAATAGAAGAGGTGCCCTGAAGGCAAGACCCCGCCCACTGAAGGCTCTCACTTTAGGTTGGAGATGCTAGGACCATGGGACATTTTCCAAGTGAAGCTGCAAACTTGGATTGGGAAGCCCAGGAAAGGCTACACATGGCACAGATGGCAGAGCTGGAGGGGCGAGGCTATGAAGACATTTGGAGACCCTGATACCAGACAGAGTTGAAAGATTTGGTGTCTGTCTTGCTGGGTTTCAGTCTTGCTTTGGGCTGATCTTTCTCTACAGAGAACCTGTTCTTCCTTTTTTGATAGAGCCATTGTATGTTGGAAGTATGTAAGCTGCTTTTTGACATTATGGGAGCTAACAGTTAAGTTTGTTAATCTTGGTTGACAAGTTGACAGGACTAGGAATCACCGAATCTCTCAGAATGCCTGTAAGGAGGAAATTTCTAGATAAGGTTAATGAGTACCAGTATTCATCTTCCTCTGCTTCCAGAGTGAAATGTGGCCAGCCACCTCCAGCCATGCCTTCCTGCCACCACAGATTGTATTCCCTTGACCTGTACGCTAAAATAAAACTCCTCCTCCCTTCAGGTGCTTTCCTCAAATATTTTTGTCTCAGAAATGAGAAAAATAATAAAACTCAAGCAGAAATTGTTAAAATCAAATATTATAACTTCATACAATCCAAAAATATACTAATTTGATACATACTGAGGAAGGACGGCAGAAAATATTCGAAATTTATTTTCTGTAATTAAACCATTATGTTTCCGTAAAAGCAGAAAACTTTGTATCCATAATAGAAATGTTATAATTGGTAACATACAACGGTCCTGAAACTGAGCTGAGGTGTGTGTGAGGGTCACCAGGGACATATGTTGTATGTTCAGTACCAAAGTTGAGCTGAAGTCGTGTGGTAAACATAAGCAAGTGTTGCAGGGACAGCTTGGATTAATTATGTTTTAGATTCATTTTTTTGTCATTCTGTATTCAGAAACCTTTTACTGTTGCTAATATATGATCCTCACATTCAATTCTGTGATCTTATATGGGACAACAACTCGCACTTTAAGAAGCTGAGATCTAATGGAACACATATCACATCTTATTGGAAAATGGTTTAACAAGGCAAATTCCTATACATCTTTAGATCAGACTATTATTCTATGTATATGAGAAAATTCTTTGACATTTACAGCTTAGAGTTCTGATGTAAAATATACTTCGTATATATATACACAATGCTTTTAGGAATCAGAACTCTCTGGCTTTAGCTTCACACAACAGCGAATGATCTTTGCATGACTTCTTCACTGGATCATGTTAACTTCAGAATTTAGAGTTAGTACAGCATGCTCCTTCTATAGTTCATGAGTTTGAGCTTGACCAGAGAGTTTTCTTCCCTTGAAAGCTTTTTGTAAAACATATTTTTATTTATTTATTTAATTTATTTGAGAGAGAGAGAAAATTAATATGGGCATGGGAACACAGGGGCCTCTCTAGCCACTGGAAATGAACTCCAGACACATGTGCCACTTTGTGCATCTGGCTTTAAGTGAGTACTGGCGACGTGAACCCAAGCTGGCAGGCTTGGCAAGCAAGTGCCTTTAACTGCTGAGCCACCTCTCCAGCTCCCTTGAAAGCTTTTGATCCAATTTAAAATTCCCATCAAATTCAATCTATAGTTCATCAAACGAACACAAAAACTAATACACTAATTTCACACTCAGTATGGGCTTCACTTGTAACACTCATGTAAGAAAAGATAGTTTGCCTTTACTGGGAAAGATGATAGATGCAGAAAAAGGCATTTTGAGAGATTTTTAAAAATCCTTCAAAAGTCACATGGCTCAGAAATGAAGAGAGTGTAAAGAGCACCTGGAACTGAATGAACTGTGTGGTGGCATCACTGAGATGCCAAACACTAAAAGACTATGATCATGAATTTCTCTATGATAGCAAAGAGCAATGTCAGACGAAAGAGTTATCTCCTCAAGATAATAAACTCAGCCTGAAATCACGGAGACCAAGTAAATGTCCAAAGGTTGAGGAAACCACCCAAGTCTCAAGTCATAAATGCCAAGAAGGGAAAGTGTTTTCTGGAAAGGCTAAGCAGTTTTGAATACTATGGGTGAAAACAAGAGTGAAAAGGAGGTGGGGTGCGAGGAGGGCTTTATATCATGGTAGATGAACTAACATTCTAACCTGAAAGCTACGAAATGAAAGAAAACCTACATTTCAGAAGCAGAACATCCATTCCTCCAAAGTTTTATTTCCACTTACTCAATGAGGTTTTTTTGATCTTGTATCTTTAATCCAGAGAATACCTTAGAGCTTTGTGGAATCACAAGCAAACTTTATACATACGTACACCAACCTGGGAAGAGTGTATGTTTCAGATTCTCAATACAGCCATGATCAAAAACAATCACAACATACAGGAAATCCATAGGCGCTGTACTGTCCTTGAAGCCTTTCTCCCTTTCTTGGAACCTGGCACGTAGCTATGTACAATGATCTGAAACTCACGGAGCAATACCAAACGGCATTTGAGACAAAAATTCTTTATAGCAAACTTTTTTTTTGCAGGATATATTGCTAGATAGTAATTAAAATCCCTGAATTTCGCCTGTTTGACAGGCTCTCCACTCTCCTGTGTGGTGAAATGACAGCCGCAAATACTGTACTCATGCCTGGTTCATCGAGAACTGACTGTGTGTGTAATCTAAGTGTCAAGCAGACTTAGGACCAGGCCGACGGCACAGTACACAGTCATGGGGCTCAGCTGTGCCCACAGCACGGTCCCCAAACACTGAAGCCAGCTCACAGGATATCCAAAGTCACGGGCAATGGTCTGTCTACACCACCGCTGTCCACACCACTGCTGTCTACACCACGAAGCCACAATAGAACACGCGAGTGCTCAGGAGCAGACCCTCGGGAGTAAATGACTAGTTTGAAGCCCCTCCATCCTACTTCCCGGGTCTCGCTCTGACTTACTACGCTGCCTCGGGGCGGCCTCGAACCCGCGGCCACCCCCAATCTGCCTGCGGAGGTGGGGTCCAAGGCGGCGGTATCTGGGGTCCTGGCGGGGAAGGAAACAGCAGCCCGGGATGAGGGGGTGGGCAGGTCGGAGCCCCGACGCCATCTTTACCTGCTCCGTTAGCGGGGGACGCTCCGCGAGCGCTCGGGGCCCACGTCCGCCTCCGCCGCTGCCGGGGCGCGCCAGTTCATGACCGGCCCTCGCCTCGCTTCGCAGCTCACGGCCAGGGGGCCAGGCCGCCGCCGCCGACGTCTTGGCCTTCCGCAGCGCGCGCCGCCGCCACGTCCGCAGACCTGCGCTGCGTCATCGCGTCCAGTGGGAGTGGGAGTGGGTGGGCCCAGAAACCGGGCGGCCAACCACCGGCCCACGCCCGGCACGCCTGCGCACCGACGATCTGGACCGGGTCTGTGCTGGCCCCGCCCCCGGCTATACGCCCCGCCCACAGACCGCGGCCCGCCCCTGGCTCTATGCCCGCCCACAGATTTCGGCCCCGCCCTCTGGCTCTAAGCCCCACCCTGGCGCTCGGCCCGCCCCTAACTCTATGCCCCGCCCACAGATCTCGGTCCCGCCCCTGGCTCTATGCCCCGCCTACAGATCTCGGTCCCGCCCTGGCTCTAAGCCACGCCCCTGCATCGGCCACGCCCTTACTCTTAGCCCCGCCCAGGCGCTAGACCCCGCCTCCTCTACCCTTGAGCAAAAACAAAGTCAGCGGAGTCCGCCGGGCCACCTGCTGCCTGCGCTTTTATCCTAAGTCCCCAAAGCGCCTGGGAAGAAACGCTGTCCCCAACACTGAAGAGCGAGCAGCGCTGGGGATTGGTGCATCTCTTTTTCCTCTGCCTCCAGCGTTTGCTCTAGCGTGAGGAAGGTTGCAGAAACAGTGTTGCTATCCCTGCCTGAAAATTGCAGTAGGCTTATTACTCTTTTCCTGCTGAAGCCTGGGGACAGACAGCAACCTTTGTGTCCGTAGGTGAAGAAAGTGAGCCACCTAGAGCCAGGCCCCGGGAAACAGTTTGTCTGGGCGCTTCCATACCAGGCTTAATGAGACAAGATGTTTGAAAATTAAGAGAAAGTCCTTGGTAGTTCGTGTGGAACTGTGAGATGTTAGCTTGCCTTCATGTTGAATTTTTCTCACAAATTTACTGAGTACAAATAGTGTTTGAATTAATGTGAATGGACGTCAGTCATTTTAATGACATGTCCCAATGCTGACTACAGACATCACACTTTGATGACCAGCAAATACTCTTATTCCAGTCCAAATTGCTGGAATGCTGGGTGCAGAGCATTCCTTCACTCTCAGGCCGCCTTTGAATCTTGGTTCTGTTTTCAAAGGGCACTTTTTTTTGGTTTTCTGGAAAATGCCTCAGCGAGGGTTGGGAATTTTGCATTGCAATATTAGTCTTTTATTTGAGGGGATGGACACTGAGCTCTACAATGCTATAAAAAGCTTCAGGAAAAGAAAACTTGAAAGAAAAAAAAAGTTCGCAGGAGCTGCTCTGTGTGCTGTTGTGTGCCCTTGTGACACCGCTGTCTGTAACCATTTATCACTGAGACATTTTCTCATCAGGAGACAAAGGATATATTCCCTACTTGATATGTAGGGCTTCAACTGCTGGGGCCTCATGAATGTTAATGGGAATACAACCTTCTTTCTGCCTATACGTTACTTTTCTTATTTTAATGTCAATAGGCGGTGGAA
This sequence comes from Zapus hudsonius, assembly GCA_004024765.1. Classification (NCBI taxonomy): domain Eukaryota; kingdom Metazoa; phylum Chordata; class Mammalia; order Rodentia; family Dipodidae; genus Zapus; species Zapus hudsonius. The sequence continues at coordinate 3,507 of PVHP010041382.1, read as the reverse complement.
TCCTTGAGAAAGCCTGAGTGATAGAATTTCAAGCTCTTCAGAAGAGCTACCTGTGCTGTTTGGATAAACACTTTCTCCACAATGTCTGCAAATGCTGTTGTTATTTGTATTTAACAAAATGGAGTAATTTGATTTTTTTTTTTACAAAAAGGCCATAATAGAATTATACTTTATTATTAGGATATACAAAGGAAGCAGTTAGCCATGAATTTTGGCTGAGTTCCAAGAAGCTGGCCTGTAGGAACAAGTACTTGTCTTAGAGAAAAAGGACATTCACAGTGCTCTGCAAGTCCAAAAGGATGTTCAGTTTGGGAAGATCTCATCTCACATGGTTTTCATTAAAAGGCTGTCGTTGAAAGAATGTGTAGTTTCTAGGCATTTGCATTTTTGTTGCTAATGTTTAGGTTCTTAGAGCTGCTCCAGAATAAATGCCGTATCATAAATAGAATGTAAGTTGATGCAACCTGTTAGAAATGTCATTTGACAACATAAATGTTAAAATTAAAAATGGAGGTGCTGGAGAGGTGGATTAGTGGTTAAGGCATTTGCCTACAAAGCTGAAGGACCGTAGTTCGATTCCCCAGAACCTAAGTAAAGCCAGAAGCACAAGGTGGTACATGCTCCTCAAGTTCCTTTGCAGTGGCTGGAGGCCCTGGAGCTCCCAATCTCTCCTCTCTCTCTCTCTCTCTCTCTCTCTCTCTCTCTCTCTCTCTCTCTCTCTCTCTCTCCCTCCCTCCCTCCCTCCCTCTCTCCCTCCCTCTTTCTCTCCTCTCAAATACATAAATAAATAATTTTTTTTTAAATATGGAGCTGACTGGAATGTAACACTGCTAAGTAAATGTCTTAGGTACACATTCGAGTAAGATTTAACAGATAAGTTCTGGAAGGTTTACTACAATAATAGTCAAAGGGAAATGTTCTCCATATTGGTCAGTAGCTGACTGAATCCTTTTGGTAGATGTGGGACAGTAGAAAGCTAACTGCAACATACACTAATGTTTAGGTGGACTCACAGAATGAAGGGGCCGAGACTAAGAAGACAGAGGTTACGCATGTGGGTAGGTTCCTTTATACTGCTCAAACATCCAGTTAGGATGAGCCTCATCATCAGACTAGGATGTGTAAGGAAGAGACCTGATTGGTTGGTGGACACAAGAGCTGACTCAGGAGAGGCCAGCCCAGTCAGGGGTGCCAGGCCCTGGAAATCTTGAAGAAGAAGCAGGAAGCAGCTCTCTGGGAGTGTTGCTTGCAGGCATCTTGGATAAGACTGAAGGAGATATGGGTTCTAATCTTGCCAGGACAGGATAGGTGTCATCCATGTTATCTTTGGGCCTTGGTCCCTGGCTGGCTTATATATTTCTTCCTTCAATTTCAGATGCAGGGCTTAAGAAGACAAGATTCCCTTGCTGTGTGGCTTGCATAACTGCAAGCATGAAGAAAGATCTCCAAAATACATTCCAAAGATAATGAAAGTAGATTGTCACATAGGAGATACAATATTTTCCCTTTGGAATATACAATTAAATGAACATCGACTGAGGGAGGTGAATTTAATTTTTATTTCTGGAAGGTTACTGTGATCAATACTGATTGAATAAGGCCAGATGTGACAAGAGACAAGGCGAGAGACTTCCTGTTTAGCTCCATATAGGTTAGACTTTATTGTGTTGTATTGTGCTTGTGTGTGTGCATATGCCTGTATTTTTGTGTGTAGGCAACATGTGTGTGCTACAGCATGTGTGTGCAGGTCAGAGGACAACCTCAAGGTTGTCTATGCTCCACCTTCTTTGAGATAGGGCCTCTCTCTTTCTCTATCTCTCTCTCTCTCTCTCTTTCTCTCTAACAGTAAACTCTTCTTGAAATTCATAACTGAATTGCTGTTTTTTAACAGTCTCTGATTTTTTTTTTAGTCTCTTGAGGCTGCAAATGAAGGCCAAACTAGCAACTAGGGGGCTTCAGAGTTTCCTGGCTCCTCCTATTGTCATTGGTGTGTTGGGATCACAGACACATGACCTACTTTGTATCTGGCTTTATTTGGGTAGTGGGGAAATCAAACCTGAGCCAGCAGACTTTGCAAGCAAACACATTTAACCCCTGATCTATTATTCCAGCCATCAAATTTTATATTTTAATAGCTGGACATGTTGCCCCCATCCACCCACCCCAGAGCTAACTGATAGCTAACTGCACCTCTTAATTATTCCTGACTCTTGGAATTGCATAATCAAGTGAAGAATGCTTGACAAAAGAACCAGATCAATTAAAGGGTCAGGTATACCTTAGGGATCTAGAGTTGCTTATATCTTCCTTGAAAATGACCATTCATGCAAATGTGTATAGAAAGCAACAGATCAGCAATAGATCAATTCCCTTAATCAGAATAAGAATTAAGAAGGCAAAACTTGAATTCCTTTTACATTTCTTCTTGATCCCATTTCTGAATTATTTTTCAAAACTATTTTTATTTAGTTACTTGTAACCAGAGTGTGGGGGGGGTGCAATAGAGAGAGCACATAGTCATGCCAGGACCTCTTTCTGCTGCAAATCAACTCCAGATGCATGCACCACTTTGTTCATCTGGCTTTACATGGGCACTGGGAAATTGAACCCTGTGCTGGCAGGCTTTGCAAGCAAGTGCCTTTAACTGCTAAACAATCTCCCCAGCCCATGTCTGATTCCTTTCAGCCTTTGTCACTCTGTTCCTATCTGTAGCCTTTTTTCATTCATCTTCTCTTTTTGAGAAGCAAAACTGAAAACCACTGTTATATACTAAGGAAATAATCTCAAGTGAGTTTAAAATTGGATTATAGGGGGAATTTTAAAAATCTTTCATCTCTGATCTTCACACAATCTATGTACAGACAAAAATTATTGTGTCTCATCTCTAAAATTCTTGAGGGGGAAAAAACACACCAGTAGATGACATGATTTAGCTGACTGTTGTACTAGATGACCTTGCTTGCCCTTCACCCTATGATTTTAAACGTAGTGATTACTATAATCACAACCTCTGTTGTAACGTGGATTAAAAAAGGGTCAAATATACCTTAGGAATCTGGAGTTGCTTATGAATGCTTATAAGTTTATAATTCAGGCAGATTAAATAAGACTCGAAATGACCATTTTCAGAGTCTCCATCTATGAAGATTGTATTCGATGAAAACAAGCCTCACAAATTCTGTTCTTAAATTATTTAGGTAGCTAGTTGGTATAGGTAGAAAGGAAGTTATCTGTCTATAATTAAGACGACCATAAATTAAAAAGTTTTGTTTCACATGGTGTTCACAAGAACTGTGGTCACACAGGCAAAACAATGCAGATGAATGGCCCTAGAACTTGCAGCTTACTTGTATGTGTACCTACTCCTCCAGATATCCAAGCTGCTCAGGGGGTTCAGTCTGCTACACTGAAATAAATCAGGAGGCATCCTGTGTCTATAGAACTGGGTGAGGACAGAAGGTGAAGGAGAGGGTGGTTGCCCAGAGCGCAGAGCAAGTCAAACTAGAA
>PVHP010041381.1:0-15423 GCA_004024765.1 Zapus hudsonius | reverse complement strand
GGGGGGGGCAGACAGAGAGAGACAGAGAGAATGGGCACAACAGGGCCTCCAGCCACTGCAAATGAACTCCAGACACATGCGCCCTCTTGTGCTGGCTTTACATGGGCACTGGGGAATTGAACTCAGGTCCTTCTGCATTGCAGGCAAATGCCTTAACCGCTAAGCCATCTCTTCAGCCCAGAATGACAGTAATCTTGAAAGCACTTTTGAAAATGCAAGTTAGCAACTCAGAACCTGGTGTAGTGGCTCATGTCTGTAGTCCATGTTGATCTTCCTGTCTCAGCACTCCTTTAATCCCAGCACTCGGGAGGCAGAGGTAGGAGGATTGCCGTGAGTTCAAGGCCACCCTGAAACTACAAAGTGAATTCCAGGTCAGCCTGGACTAGAGCGAGACCCTACCTCGAAAAACCAAAAAAAAAAAAAAATCCTCAGAAGCCAGGTGTGGTGGCACATGCATTAATTCCAACACTTGGGGGGGGGGGCAGAAGTAGGAGGATCTCTATGAGTTTGAGGCCAGCCTGGAACTATAGAGTGAGTTCCAAGTTAGCCTGAGCTAGAGTACAACCCTGCCTCATAAAAACTAAAAAAGAAAACAACAACAAACAAAACAAAACAGAATCTCATCATGCTTTTTGGACTATAAAGATAGCTCAGCAGTGGCGCACGCCTTTAATCCCAGAGCTTGGGAGGCAGAGGTAGGAGGATCAACATGTGTTCAAGGCCACCCTGAGACTACATAGTGAATTCCAGGTCAGCCTGTGCTAGATTGAGAACCTACCTCAAAAGACCTCCCCCCTCAAAAAAAAAAAAAAAAGCTCAGCAGTTAAGGCACTTGCCTGCAAAGCCTAATGACCCAGGCTTACTAGTGGCTAAAAGGCCCTGGCATGTCCATTCTCTCTCTGCTTGCAAATAAAGTAAGAATTGATTAAAAAAAAAAAAGATAGACAAACAGCAAGAGATAATGAGAAGGGGAAAAGAGCCAGAAGTGAATGTGTTATATGAAAGCAGAAAGAAGGCTAAGTTGAGGAATGCAAGGGGGGAAGGAGGGAAGAGAAACCAAAAGAAAAAAATTGTTTGAAAATTCCATAATGAAGCCTAATTCTTTTTATTCTAATGAAAAAATATTTTTTAAAAATCTAAGGATTTTATATTTTTTCATCCTTCCCATATTTTTTAAATGTTAGATCTACATATATTTGTGCAGATGAAAGGTGTTTTTTTTTTTTGTTTATTTTGTTTTTGTTTTTGAGGTAGGGTCTCACTCTAGCCCAGGCTGACCTAGAATTTACTATGTAGTCTCATGGTGGCCTAGAACTCATGATGATCCTCCTACATTGGCCTCCCAAGTGCTGGGATTAAAAGCCTCCAAAGCTAGGTTTTTAGATCACTATTGAGGCTGGCATCTTTATTTTCTTAGGCTTTATGCCAATAAAAGTTAAAAAATAAAACAACAACAAATAAGATCATAGATTTCCTATTTGGGATAGGTATGTTTTGTAGAATTTATTAATATTATCCATTCTTCCCTTGAAATATAATTTTTTCATTTTTAATAGTGTAGCCATTCATCATGTGTCATTTTAGGTAGAATCTTACCTGAAGACAAGAGAGATGTATTCAGTGATGTATGGATATTTTCTGCCACTTATATGACTAAGACTGGGTCTCATCATCATAATGCAAATCTAGTGTATATCAGGTGTTGAATAGGAACCAAATCTTAAGTTCCCTTTTCTGTTGCATTAAGAAGATCTTATCCTCCCAACTTGTATTTTATGCTTCATTGTTATAGTTACTGATTATGTGTACTGCCCAGTTCCCTTCTCTCTTTACCGTCATATTTGCCTGGAAGAAACCAGCTCTGTTGAGATCTCATTCTTTACTTTTTTCCTTGTCTGCCTCTAAGCAGCTCACATTCAAGCTGACTTCTTTATGTTTTGTGATGATGATCTAGCCTCATATGTACCTTTGGCTTGCTAACCACTTAACTCAGCTGTGTTTCTAGTTAGTTCCTTTTTCTTCAAAGACATTATCCTTTTTTTTTTTTTTTGTTAATCTCCTACAAACCTCCAATAATACTTCTTCCCTTTCACTGTATCCCTGGCCTGACCTGGAGCTCACTCTATAGTCCCAGACTGGCCTCAGGCTCAGGGCAATCCTACCTCTGCCTCCCGGGTGCTGAGATCAAAGACATGCTCCACCATGCCCAGCTCCAATAATATTTCTTTTCTTTTCTTTCTTTTTTTTTTTTGTTTGTTTTATTTTAGCAGAGAGCTACAGAGAGAGAGAGAGAGAGAGAGAGAGAGAGAGAGAGAGAAAGAGCGCACCAGACCTTGTGGGTCTGGCTTATGTGGGTCCTGGGGAATTGAACCGGGGGCCTTAGGCACTGGAGACAAGTACCTTAACCGCTGAGCCATCTCTCCAGCCCTCCAATAATATTTCTAATTCAACAAATAAAGAAGAATTTAAAGACTGTTTTTTGAAAATATTTTTATTTATTTATACATAGAGAGGGAGTATGAAAGAATGGACATGCTAGGACCTCTTGCAACACCAGACACAAATCAAATCTAGACTGTCATGTTTTGCGAGCAAGAGCCGTTAACAGCTGAGCTATCTCCCTAGCACTAATTTAAATATTTTCTTTTTGTGGGTACTGCGGAATTGAACCTGGACTGGCAGGCTTTGCAAACAAGTCCCTTTAACTGCTGAGCCATCTCCCCAGCCCAATCTTGCTGTTTTATTTTACTAAGAAAATGGAAGTAGTCAAAACCGGGCTTGGTGGCGTACACCTTTAATCCCAGCACTCGGGAGGCAGAGGTAGGAGGATTGCCTGTGAGTTCAAGGCCACCCTGCGACTACAGAGTGAATTCCAGGTCAGCCTGGACTAGAGCGAGACCAAACAAAAAAAAAAAAGAAAGAAAGAAAGAAAAAAGAAAATGGAAGGAAGCAGTCAGAAGAGAACTTCCACATCTTCTATAACCAGATCTTCCACACTGCTTGCATCAGTGCTGGGCAAACACTAGGAATGCAGCTAAACATCCTCCATAGTTAGGAGCTGTCTTACAGGAAAGAATTATCTGCTCTAAAATGTCAGCCACGTCAAGGTTGGTAATTTCTGAGAGAGCTAATGTAGCTAGGTATGCCTTAGATCAGTATCTGTACTTACCTTTTTTTAAAGACAACGTCTTACTAGTTCAAGGTCAGGCTGGCCTTGAACTTGTCATATACCTTGAACTTCTGATCCTCCTGCACCACTCCACAGGTGCTTCGATTATAATCCTTTGTCAATAACCACACCTAGCTAAAAATTGATATTTCAGTGTTTAGTAAAACTTACGGGCCATTCTTTTCTCGAGTGCCCCCAATCCTGTTTTGTTTTTTGTTTTTTTTTTAATGTGGTACTGGGGATTGTTTCCATCTCATACAAAAACAGCTACAGAGTGCTTTTTCTATAGTCTTTCCTGTGCTAAGTAATAGTTTTAGTCTGTCTAGTTTTTTCAGGTTATAATTTATGTGAACCCCCCACAATACAATCCCTTAAAATATATTGGAAACTGACCACTTTCCTCTTTTTCTGGCTCTCTCTGTTAGCTTCTGTCAGTCTCCCTGGTTTTAACCTTATGTCATTTAGTCCCAGTTTCATAGCCCAAGTGATTGTTATCAGCAAATGCTCATCCTACTTACTTATACACTACCTGTCCATAGCTTCTCATACTAATGTTTTTACATGGTTTAATAGTCCTGCATGGTCTTTGTTCTTTTTGTTTGTTTTATTTTGTTTTGTTTTTTATTTGAGGTAGGGTCTCGCTCTAGTCCAGGCTGACCTGGAATTCATTCTGCAGTCTCAGGGTGGCCTTGAGCTCATGGCAATGCTCCTACCTTTGCCTCCCGAGTGCTGGGATTAAAGCCACCATGCCCGGTGCAAACTTATTTTTTATTCATAGTAACTATTTGGAAACTTGGGAATATACATTGGCATAAATGACTGGAAACAGTGCTAATTTGGATTTTCATAAAAGTTACCTAATAATTTTTGCATGTGTGTTTAGTTTGTGCTGTGTATGGCACCACGCCCGGCTTTGGTCTTTGTTCCCCTCCCCCCTCACTGTGAAATACTTTTTCAGGGCTTTTGTCTTCCTGTTCTCTTTCAGATACATTTCCCCAAATATTAGCAATTGGAAGGAAGTTCTGAGAAGATCAAACAAAATTGATCATAAATAAAAAGTTTCTTATATACAAAAAAAAAATGACCTAAGAAGAGTGGCTTCTCCTGCTCATATTCTCTAAAATCAGATTTCATCATACCTGGTCACTCTGTCTCTAATTTTGCTTTAATTCTTTGTCTAACTGTTTTTTCTTTTTTCCCTCTTTCCCCTTCCTTTCTCCTTCACACACAAATTTTGATATATACTTTTTTATTGATTTATATTTGAAGAAGAGCACACACATGGTGTACATGTACAGTTTGATAAACTTTCACAAACTATACCAGCATTAGAAACCAAACGTTACCAGCCCCGTGGACGTCACATCATGCCCCTTTTCACTCATTAGCTCTTTGCCACCCAGCATACCCACTATACTGAGCGCTTAACAATGTAGACCCATTTTTGTGTTTTGTATTATATATAAAAGAAATCATGCAGCATGCATTGTTGTGCTTGGCTTCTTTTGCTCAACATTGTTTTTGTCTTTTTAGCCATATTTTCTTGCTTATTGTAGATCATTCATTGCTATTAGTGTATAATCAGTATATCTTCATTCAATAATTTGTACATTCTAATTCATTGCCTATCTTCTCTCACTAGTCTTGTGAAAGCACCATGTTGTATTTTATTGCTATTTCCATTTATCACATTTATTACATACAATTAGTAGTGTTAATAATGATTAAAGTTACTTTTAACTGTCTCTCCTACTTGACACATAAAAGGATAATGCCTTGTTCAGTTTTTCAGTCTCTAACACTTAGAGTAATGCTTAGTATTAAATGGGTTCTCAAAACTGTTGACTTGGGTGTAGTGGTGCACACCTATGCACACCTAATCCCAGCACTATGGAGACTGGGGTAGGAGAATCAACATGAGGTCGAGGCCAGCCTGGTACTACATAGTGAATTCCAGGTCAGCCTCGACTAGAGGAGATCCTACCTAGAAAAACCAAACACACATATGCACGCGCACACACACGCATACACATAAACACAAAAAGAAGAAAGAAAAAAGAAACAAAACAAAATACCCATCAAAAAATATTTGAAAGGGAAGAACTCATGAATAAGAGTATTTTTACATTTTTTCTATAAATGCTTTTTTTCCTTTTCTTATTGCTACTATTTTTTATAAGAATCGAGAGAGAATTAGTGCACCAGGGCCTCTTGCCCCCGCAAACACACTCCAGATGCATGCACCACTTTATATATCTGGCTTTATGGGGGTACTGGGGATTTGAACCTGGACCAAACCCCAGGCTAGCAGGCTTTGCAAGCAAGTGCCTTTAACCACTGAGTCATTTTCCCAGCCCCCTCTTATATTTTTCTGAATCTTGTATACATGATTTTTTTATAGTCTCTAATAATTCTGGTACCTACTCTTTTATAAATCTGTGTCTACTGTCTTTTTTTCCCATAGCTTTATTCCATTTATGTTTTGTTTGTAATGATTATATATATTTCATTGCTCCTGAAAAATTATATGTGAAAATGAGGAACTGTTTGTTCTTTGAGGGAGAGTTGATATTTTCTTTGTCATAATTCCTAGAGATTATACTTGGTTGGTTTATTACAATTTTTTTGTTTGTTTCAACTGACAGTGATTTGTATTGTCCTAACATTTTCTTAGCTCTTTTCCCTTACATTGCAAAAGCAACTTTCTTACAGCTGTTGGAGGATGGTAAACTTTTTCTCCTGGTTTACCCTTTCCCTTAGGGTAGTCCTGTTGAGTGCTTGACACCATGGTGCCTGGAAATTCAGTGTCCACAGTAGCTTTTGGACCTTTTATAACCTTGGTACTACTTTTACTTGCCTTATGCTCTTAATTTCCTTTAGATTTTATCCTAGCAGATCACTTACATTCATCCCATCGTTGACACTTTTAATGCCCTTAAATTTTTTTTTTTATCCTGGGCTGGATAGATGGCTCTGTGGTTAAGGTGCTTGCTTGTAAAGCCCGAAGGCCCAAATTTAATTACCTGGTACCCATGTAAAGCCAAATGTACAAAATGGTACATGCATCACGAGTGATACCCTATCTCAGAGGAAAAGAAACTTGAGGTGTTCTGGCCTACACAAACACCTGCATGCATGTGCTCATATATTACTAAAATAATTATCCTTTCCGAGATTTTCGTTTTGTGTTTTGGTCCTAGAAATCTTGAAACCTAGGGCCTTGTACATTCTAGACAGGTGATCTACCAGTGATTTATATCCCAAACTCCTGTCCTGTGTTGTTTATAGTTACTTTCCAAGGGAAACATCGTTCAAATATCCTAGCCTACCTTACTTCCAGAAAAGCTTTAAAATTTAGTGCTTGGTAGATATTTATTGAATATATTAGCAAATGGTGAATTTTTTTTTTGAGGGTAGGGTCTCATGCTAACTCAAGCTGACTTGGAATTCACTATGTAGTCTCAGGGTGGCTTTGAATCCACATTGATCTTCCTAGCTCTGCTTCCTGAGTACTGTGATTAAAGGAATGCACAAAATGGTTAATTTTATTAAAAATATTTATTTATTTATTTGGAAGGAGAGAGAAAGAGAATGAATATGGGTGTACCAGGACCTTTAGCCTCTATTTGCAAGCAGAAAGAGAGAGAGAGACAGACAGACAGACAGACGACAGAGAGAGCATGGACACACCAGCCGCTGCAACTGAACTTCCAATGCTTGCCCACTCTGTGCCTCTGGCTTTATATGGGTATTGGGGAATTGAACCAGGGTTTTTAATGCTTTGTAGGCAAGCACCTTAACTGCTGAGCCATCTCTCCAGCCTAGTATTTTTTTAAATTAATTTATTTAAGAGAGATAATGGGCAACTAGGGTCTCCTGCTGTTCCAGATGCATGCATGACCTTGGACATCTGGAAACATGGGTCTGAGGTGTCAACCCAGTCCATCAGGCTTTACATGCAAGCGCCTTTGAGCGATAAGCAATCTCTCCATCCCCAGAGAGTTAAAAAAAAACCATCACATACATTTCTAGAAGATTAGCAGTTTTATTCTCAATTTCTGCATACTCTCCAAATATTGAATTTTATCATTATAATCTTTACCAGCGAGAAAAATACCATGCTTTAATTTCTTTAGCCTTTTTTATATTTTGAATGGCCTTTTCAATCTCTCTCTCTTTCCATGGTAGGTGCCCAGGCTGACCTGGAATTTACTATGTAGCCTCAGGGTGGCCTTGAACTCATGGCAGTCCTCCTACCTCTGCCTCCGAATGCTGGAATTAAAGGCATGTGCCATGACTTCTGGCCAGTTTCTCTTTTAATGTGTGTTCTTTTGCCGGTCTCTTAAAATATTTACTTATTCTTAACTGTTGATTAGGAGGTCATTTAGATAACTTGCTCAGTGTCATGTATATTGTAAATATTTTGCCTATTTGTAATAACAATTTAGGTTGATTTTTACCACTTAGAAGGAAAAGTTTTTGAATTAGTCAAATGTATCATTTTTCCTTTATGTTTATATTCATTTTGTGTTGTTCATAGATGTTCCTGTATGGTATACACATGCAACACAAATGCACATATCTACTTTTCTCGTGCAAAGGATCTAACCCAGAGCCTTGTGTTTGTAGGAACTCTATCAGTGGACTGTATCCTCAGCTGCTTTATGTTATTAATGCCATGCTGAAAAAAATCCTTCACAACTAAAAAGTTATTGAAGTGAATGTTTATATTTTTTATTTATATTATGTTGCAGTCAGCTTCTCATTGCAAAGCAGCTTGTGGAGGAAGGGGTTTATTTTAGCTTACAGACTCAAGGACAAGCTCCGTGATGGCAGGGAAAATCATGGCACTAGTAGAGGCTAGGCATCACCACCTGGCCAACATTAGGTGCAACAGGAGAGTGTGCCAAACACTGACAAAGAAGCTGGCTATAACACATAAGCCTGCCCCCAATAATACACTGCCTTCAGGAGGCTCCAATTCCCAAATTGCCATCATCAGTGGATCAAACATTCAGAACATATATCCAATGATATTCAAACATCCTCATAATCCAAGGTAATATAAAAAAACAAAACCATAATGGTACAGAATAAACATTCACACTGTAAAAGATGGCATTGGGTATACCAAAGAGGTTGAACCAATACAAGACTTAAAATAAACAGGGTAAACATCAAACTAACTCTCAAATTGAACAACTCTAATCGGTTACAATTCTCCAAGTCTACTAATTTTAAGTAGTGATGAGTCTCTGGAATTCCAATTACAACCTACCAGCTCAGCTGCTCATAGCCCCAGGTATACTACATCCAGTGCTGGCTGCTCTCCTTGGCAGCCAACCCATAGTCCTGGCATCTCCAGTGGGTCTCCTGCAATACATGGTTCATCCTCATGACTCCATTGGGTCTCCCCAAAGGTAATCCACTAAGCCTGCTTCACACTGCCATGGCCATCCCCCCCCCCCCAAAAAAAAAAAAAAAAGCTATCTTGCAAATTCAATGACCCACTATAATTCTTAGTACCAGGTAAGCTACCAATTTGTTAACCAGGGGGAAACAAAGGCAACTTTAACAAGCAGGGCTTCTTCAGCATCCAGGCCTCTTACTTAAAAAGAGTCCACATTTTTACTGCTGTCCTAATGCAGATCACTTGACTCAATCTCAATGGTTGTAATCTCTCAAACAATTATAGCTGAACAGGCAGTAGTTTTGACCCAGAGATTAATTTCTTTCTGTGCCATCTGCTCACACCAGTCCATTTCTATGCAAAGCAACCCTGCACAAGTTTTCAGGAAACAGGCAGGCAGAACACAGCAAGCCTCTCATACAAACTGCTTTTAGGTCAGTATCATTAAGTTCTTCCTCATACTTGTCAACCAAACCTCACAGTTCCAATTCTTACTGCACTCAGATGTTTCCTTTCTGACCAGAATGGTCCATGAAGCTGTATTTGCAGCCCTGCAAGGCATCTCTTAGACTAAGGTTTCAAATCCTTCCACATCCCTCCCACAAATCATTTCCAAAAGGCCAAAGCCACAGAATCAGGCTTCTAGCAGAAATGGTCCCACTCCTCTGGTACCAATTTACTGTTGTGGTCAGTTTCTCTTTGCTTCGACAAACATCCAACCAGAAGCAGCTTGTGGGAGGAATGGGTTTATTTTGACTTACACTTACAGATGTAATGGGAAACTCCATGATGGCAGGAAAAACAATGGCAGGAGCAGAGGATGGACATCAGATGGAAAACGACATCAGGAGAGTGTAGTGTGTCAAATACTGGCAAGGGGAAGCTGGCTACAAAACTCATGAGCCCACCCCCAACAACACACCAACAAAGTTCCAACTCCCAAATTGCCATCAGCTGGGGATTAAGCATTCAGAACATAAACATAAGTTTATGGGGGACACATTTATTATAATTTTTACATATAAGGTAGGAATATACTTTTCCATTTTTAAAATGACTGTAAATATCTTACCATCTTTTAAATAAATCTCATTAACATGAAATAATGATTTGATAATAGATTATATATTCATATTATGCAGATTTGTTTCTGATTCTCTATTCTTTTACCACTGTATCTTTTAAAAATAAATAAATATTGGGCCTGCCTCATAGCTTTAATCCCAGAACTCAGGAGGCATAAGTAGGAAGATGGCAGTGAGTTTGAGGCCACCCTGAAGACTACATAGTGAATTCCAGGTCAGGCTGGGCTAGAATGAGACCCTACCTTGAAAAACCAAAAACAATAAAAAATAAATAAATAAATAGATAAATATTGGGCTGGAGAGATGGATGGCTCAGCGTTTAAGTCACTTACCTGGAAAGCTCAAGAACCCAGGCTTGATTCCCTGGAACCCACATAAAGCCAGATACACAAAGAGGAGCATGCATCTAGAGCTCCTTTGCAGCAGCTGGATGCTCTGGCACACCCATTCTCACTGTCTTTTTTCTCTCTATTTCTCTGCTTGCAAATAAAAATAAATAAGTCAATAAATCAATAAATATTGAAACAGGGTCTTACCTGTGTAAACTCAGGCTGACGTTGAATTCAGTGTACTCATGCCTCAGCCTTATATGATCATTAATATAGATTTATGTTTGGATATGTAGTCAAGTTTCCCTGATGTTCTTCATCAGTGTGGCTATTTTTTCTTAATGTTTTCCAAGTGAACCTCAAAATTAGTGAAATTTCCACCAAAATAACCTTTTAAGGGTGATAATTTTCATCATCATCGTTTCACCTTTGAAATCATCATCGTTTCACCTTTGAAAAACCAAAAGCAAAATAAAAGTCTCAATACTGCTTTTTTTCCCCAGAGATATTTATTATCTATACAATTTGAATCCAGGAAAATGGTATCCCCATTTAACTTTTTATTCACCTGTGAAGCTGTGAAGTTTACTTTTATAGTTTTATATTTCTTAGGGTTGCTTAGTATTTTACATGGATGAAGTTTTGTTTTTCACTGCTTGGGATCTCTTCTGTTACCTGCTAATTATAATTAATTGTTCTTTGTTTGCAGTAGACCTATTGACTTTTTAAGACTTATTTTGTATTGTGCTATTTTCCTGAAGTTTTTAATTTGCTATTATAGTTTCCCATTGTTATTGTAGTTTTTTAAGTTAATTTGTTGGTTTCCCTTGTGAATATTCATATCATCTAAAATGACACTTTTTAAAGTTTTACAGTCTTTATACCTCAAATTTTCTCCTTTATGTTAACCAATGCTTTACTGCATTATATGTGCTACCTGTGTCTGATTTCTAACTTCAGTGAAGGTTCTGTAATATGGCAACAATGTCAATTTTCTTTTATAGTGATTTTTGAGAAAATACTCTGAGTTATTAAAATGGGAGATTTTCTTTTTTCTTTTCTTTTTGTTTTTTGCGGGTTGTGGGTGGGGCATGGTCTCACTCTAGCCCAGGTTGACTTGGAACACAGGCTGTAGCCCAGGTTTGCCTCAAACTCACGGCGATCCTCCTACCTCAGCCTTCCTCAGTATTGGGATTATAGGCATGAGCTGCTCTGCCCAGCACTTCCAGTTTTTATCAAAATGTTGCCCAATAGTATTGCAAATTCATTTTGTGATCCATAGGGAAGAATAATAATTTATGTTAGTAGATTTACTAATTGACCGTCCTTCCATTCTGAAATAAACTATACATACTTGTGACATGTTATTTTTTTAGAATCCTATGCTTGCTCTGCTTGAATTTATTTTAATTTTATTAGAGCGTGTAAGATAACAAACACTAAGAAGAGCATTGAGAATGATATAAGCTCTTATCTATAAAGGCACATGATTAATTCTTCATTTATTTATAGGATGGAAATAATGTGTCCTTTGTAGCATTGAGAGTATTATGAAATGGATATATTAAACTGTACTTTTTAATCTGCAAATTCAGATTTATGTAATAGAATCATTAGAATGCCTTTTACATAAATGAGTAAGGATTATAGGTAGGTAACAATCCATTGACCACTTTGTTAATACTCCTTATAATTATGTTTAAAGAGTTTTTTTAATCATCTTATTGTTAGTATTTTAACCTGTTGCATGTTTTGGCAGTATCCAGATTGTTTTTCTCATGACTGTGTTTTCTTAATGTTTTCCAGCGGCGAGTAGAACAGCCCCTCTATGGTCTAGATGGCAACGTTGCAAAGGACGCCTCTGAGGAGCAGTCGGCTCTACCAACCCTCATGTCTGTGATGCTAGCAAAGCCTCGCCTGGACACGGAGCAGCTAGCACAAAGGGGAGCTGGACTCTGCTTCACTTTTGTTTCTGTGAGTATACAGCTAACTTTTTTGGGGGGGAGGGGGGTCGGTAGGTTCTCTAGGAACTCATTCTGCAGCCCCTGACTGGCCTTCAACTCATGGTGATCCTCCTACCTCAGCCTCTCTAGTGCTGGGACTAAAGGCATGCACTACCATACCTATCTAAGGCTATTTAAAAAAAATTATTTATTTGAGAGAGTAAGAGAGAGAAAAAGAGCTGGAAAGAATAGGCGCTCCAGGGCCTCCAGCCCCTGCAAACAAACTCTAGATGCATGTGCCACCTGTGCATCTGACTTTATGTGTGAAGTGGGGAATTGAATTCAGGTCCTTCTGCTTTATAGGCAAGTGCCTTTAACTGCTGAGCCATCTCTCCAGTCCCTAAGGCTAGATTTTTTTTCTTACAGTTAATGTACCTGCCTACCTACCTACCTCTGTCTCTATTTCTATCTATGTCTCTGTTTTGTCTCTCACTCTAGACCAGGCTAACCTGAAACTTACTCCATAACCCACATTGGCTTTGAACTCACAGCAATCCTCTACTTTAGCCCACGAGTGCTGGGATTGCAGGATTGGCTGGGATTGGCTGGTTTATCCTAGAGTTTCTTGATGAAGTTAGTTTATTTAATAGGGATGATATTTTCTCTTTTTTTATTTTTCATCTTTGGTTATTTCTAAAAGCATATTTTTTCTCAGCCCCTTTTGTTTCAAGCTTCCCAATGAGACTGTTTTTGTCAAAGTCTGAATACACATTGGGAAGGAAATTATGAAAGTTTCTTAGCTTGACAAAAAAATAAAGAAAATACAGGTTAAGTTCCATGATTAGCAAAATATTCATATAACTGAAAATAAAACCTCCAGACTCCTGCCATTACTTATATATGGTAATATTTGAGTTAGTATAATTTTAACATATAAGCAGATGTTATACAGAGAGATGTTCAATTTGTGGGCCACTCTGTACTCTCTTGCTTTCTCACTCTTAATTCTGTTTGCTCCTTTCAACTTCTTTCTCCCTTTTTAGAGAAGTATTCAGACTGAGGTAGTAGCTCAGTTGGTAGAGTACTTGCCTAGCATATATGAAGCCCTGGATTTGATGTCTAGCACTGCATAAAACCTGGCAAGGGGGTAAATACCTATAATCCCAGCACTAGAAGGAGGATCAAAAGTTTAAAGTCATTCTTTAGTACATAGCAAGTTCCAGGCCAGCCTTAGGATACAGGTGACCCTGTTTCAAAACAAAAATCCCACAAGTATGCAAATGCTATAAAAGCTTCTCATTGTAATTTGCTGTAATTTAATTTGAATCAAAGCTTATTTTCTTAGTTTCTGTCAAAGTTGTTATTTTTGCCAAAGTTGATGGTGATTACCTGATTTCCCTATGGTTCTTCTTTGGTTTTTGTTTATTTTATTTTATTAATAAATTGTTTTTATTTTATCTGTAAGGAGAAAGAGAGAGAGAGAAAAAGAGAGAGAATGGGCACTTTAGGGCATCTAACCACTGCAAAAAACTCAAGATGCATGCATCACTTTGTGCATCCGGCTCTACATGGGTACTGGGGATTTGAACCCAGGTTATTAATTAGGCTTTGCAGGCAAGCACCTTAACTGCTGAGTCATCTCCTCAGCCTTTCCTTTTTTTTAAAAAAAAAACCTTTTATTTATTTGAGAGAAAGGAGAAAGTATAGACATTCCAGTTCTTGCTGCTGCAAATGAACGACAAATGCTTAGGCCACTTTGTACATCTGGCTTTATGTTGGTACTGGAGAACCAAATCCAGACCAACAGGCTTTGCAAGCAAGGGCCTTTAACTGCTAAGCCATCTCCTCAGCCCTGTTTATAGTCTAGGCTGACCTAGAACTACATACTAGGCTGGTCTCAAACTTGAGGCAATCCTCCTATCTCAGCCTGATGGGTTTATAGCTGTATGCCACCTATGACCTACATTACAAGACCCTCTCTCTTTAAAAACAAAATCACCACTGATTTTTTTTCTCCTTACTAGTTCATTTCTCCCATTATCCACTTTCCTCTATTTGCTCTGTGGATTATTGCACGAGTCATTAACATTTGGGAAAGTTAGTACAGTATATTGTTGGGCATTTTAAAGAGAGGAAATAAAAACAACAAAGGAATTAGCAGGGTGAGAGAATCATCATGAATTATTTGAAAGACTGTTGAGAGCTTCTTTGGAAGTTCTACTAGGGTAGCACAATGACCGAAGAATGGTTCTCCCTTATTGGGGAAGTGCACCTTTGGGAGAATGTCTATGAAGCTGAGCTTCAAGGGAGGAAGAGGCACTGGCATACCTACCCAGAACAGCCACATCGACCTTGACCATCACTGGAGAAACAGATAGCTCAGCTGGATTGCCCTCACATCATAACATACTTTCTTTTCTGGGCTTTTTTGTTTGTTTGTTTTGTTTTGTTTTTTCGATGTAGTATCTCACTGTAGGTCAGGCTAACCTGGAATTCACTCTAGTCCCAAGCTGGCCTTGAACTCATGGTGACTTTCCAACCTCTGTGTCCCAATTGCTGGGATTAAAGGTGTGCACCAAAAGCCCTTCATTTTGCATACTTTCTTATGGTTACTGTAACTTTGCCTCAAGAATAAGGTAACACTTTAATAATAAACCTCAAGAGTTGTTTAAGTCCAAGGAATGGGGAAACTTCTTGTGTAACCATAGTACAGTTTTATCCCAGGTGACAAAGGTAGTACACCTGATGTAAAGATGGGAAAGATGTTGCTTGCCTTCAAAGCCTAAGGACCCAAGTTCAGTTCCCCAGTACCCACATAAAGCCAGATGCACAAAGTGGCACATGGATCTATAGATCATTTGCAGTGGCTGGAGGCCCTGGGTCACCATTCTCTCTCTCTCTCTCTCTCTCTCTCTCTCTCTCTCTCTCTCTCTCTCTCTCTCTCTCTCTGTCACACACACACACACACACACACACATTACAAATAAATAAATTTTTTAAAAGATAGGAATATTGACCAGTATGGTATTGTAGAGGGTCTGAGGACAGTGTAAAATAATTTCTATAACAGCACAGTCAGTTTTTTTAACTTTCTATTGATAGCTCCATAATTATATACCATAAACCATTTTGATTCCCTTCCTCTCCCATCCTCGCCCATGTTTCCTCCCCCTCTCAATTAGTCCACAGTCACTTTTTTTTTTTTTTTTTTTGGTTTTTCGAGGTAGGGTCTCACTCTAGCCCAGGCTGACCTGGAATTCACTATCTCAGAGTGGCCTTGAACTCATAGTGATCCTCCTACCTCTGCCTCCCGAGTGCTGGGATTAAAGACGTGTGCCACCATGCCCGGCCACAGTCACTCTTTATAAAACATTACTATGTGTTTATTATTGCATACTTGTTCACTGATCCTTGTTAGGTCTTTATCCTAGATCTAACTCTCCTAGACTTTTGTTTTTAGGATAAGCAAAGTTTTTTTTTTTTTTTT
>PVHP010041380.1:0-15450 GCA_004024765.1 Zapus hudsonius | reverse complement strand
TTAACACAAAGCAGAGTTCCCTGTACCTGGAATTCAGAGGAGAATCATCTACAAGAGCCTCCTCAATGGAACAGTGTAGTCACACTTTATTAAAAGAAAAATGAGTCAGAAAGTAAGGACATGCATAAATCAGCCTGCTGCAAAGTTTATTTTATATTAAATACATTACAAAGATACTAGAATTTCTATTTAGTATTTCCTAGATTCCAGTAATGAAAACCAGCTGCCCAATAGCAACACACATAATGAATTATTGGAAAAGTTTTTCCCCCATGATGCAATTTTTAAAGATACAATAGTTTACTGCACTTTTGTCATAAGATGTAAAAAAAAATAAAACTGAAGAAACTTATGCTTTCATTTGAAAGTTGTCTAGCAAAGAGTTTTGCTAAAATATAAAGTAGCAATTTATCTCCAGATTACTATAGCCATATCCCCTTATACCTGACTGGCTGTTCCTATAAACTCCTAATTTATGATAAAATTGTTAGAAGAGTAGGGGAGTGAAAAGTAATTATCAGATCTTCAATTCTGGAGCAATTTTTCTGGTCTAAAGAATTGGAAATACAAGAAAAAGGATCAAAAAATATCCTTGTACTGTGGTCATCATTATTCCGTGTGCATGAATGTGTGTGTGCCTGTGTGTGTATGTGTGTGTATGAGTGTGCATGTTTGTGTGCGTGTGTGTGTATGAGTGTGGTGATTCATAATTATGTGGGATCTCCACCCGCAGTCCATCTCCTAGACAATCCAAATCCACTGAAGGTTAAATATCACATTAAGCCATCATGAAATTATATTATAATCAATTTTAATTGACTTACATAAATCTTCACTCTAGAATAGTCAATGGAATTTTTTAGATCAACATTGGATGTTAATCATCTTTATACTCTCAAATTGTAAATGCATATATATATATGTGTGTGTGTGTGTGTAATAGTAGTAGTACTAGTAGTGGTTCTACTAGTTTAATTAGTTCTGCGTTGCAAAGAGAATAGGATATTTGGTAGGTGAATTAAATCCCATGTCTTTTCAGAATCTGAAAGGTGTTACTTTCTGTTATTTTTTCAGGAGAATAGTCTTTGTCTGGTCCTCTTAAAATTGTTTTGTCAGAAAATTTATCATTCAAGTGGAAACTCATCCCCTTGTCATTAAATACATGGAAAAATAAATAAAAAATATGCATCTACGTGTTCTGTCACTATTATGCTGATTTCCAAAGAAGAAACTTCAGTTCCTCACTTCCTATTGGTCCTCCAATTCTTTGCCTGGGGAAAAATAAAATGAGAACAACTGTTAATCTAAATTACAGAAAAAGATGCAAGAGGGAAAAGGGTAAATTCTGCCTTTGTTTAAAAAATTTACTCAATACTCAGATACATATCCAGTTTCTTAAAAGAGAAAGTAAAAAGCAAAAAGAAAAGAATTACTAAAAGGAATTACTAAAAAAATCCCCACACTATTGAGACTTGATGATTTCAGCAACCAATCCTTTTTACCTCCAGCTAGTTAAAAATTCATGAGACAGTTAAAAGTAGGTTTTTTTTTTATCACTATCCAGTACCTGGCACTTACTTATGTACTTACTACATTTACTTTAGAATGTACACATATGTCACTAATTCTATATCCATAAGTAAGCATTAATCTGTGAGTACATCATATTATAACTTCTGAGCATAGTAAATCCAAATTAATCACTATCCTAATTGTAATGTTTAATTGAACTCTAATAACAACCCTAGTATCATGGTTTGATTATACCGATTCAGAAATCAACAGTAAAAGAAGTGTATTATCCTTTAAATAAAAAGGTCAGTAAATGATGGTGGTCACGATTTGGTTCTGTTCTGTCTTTTTGGCCAATCCATCCCCTTAGTCATGGTTTGATCACAGCACATAGCTAAAAATGCTATTCTCTCTGGTGAGACTGTAGTCTCTTCCCTTTAAAGCACTCTCATCAGCCTTGAATCAGCAGGTAAGATGTTATATTGGTATTGCCATATTTGGAAGGAGCTAATAATGATAAATGCTAATAAATGATAAAACTTGTTTCAAAAATGAAAACGTTTTAAGCAGAAAGTGTGCAAACCCAGCATTCAGGAGTTGAAGCAGGAGGATAAATACTGGAAGTCAGCATAGGATACTTATTGACACTCCTTAAAAAAATTAGGGAATAAGACCAAAATTATATACCCATGAGAAAAATAAATAATTTTAACAATTAACTAAAAATGAAAAGTAATGGGGATATGAGAGGTGGCTTAGTTAGTAAACTGCAATCACAAGACCGTGATTTTAGATGTCTAGTATGTTGCAGTCATCCCAGAGCTGGGGAAGTGGACATAGGCAGATTCCTGGAGTTTGCTGGCAACTAGTCAAGCTGAATTAGTGGGCTACAAGGATTAATTAGAGATCATGTCTCAAAAAATAAGGTGGAAACCAATTAGGAAGAAACCCAACTTTGGCCTCTGCCCTCAATACACACACAGGCACACACTTGCATACACAACTACACATATGAGAATGCATACACATATAACTCACAAACAAGCTGGGAACTATGTACATCAATAAGGTATTTTGCTCAAAAATTTGATCCTCAGAATGTAAAAATATCAGGCATTCTCACATGTACTCTCACCACTAAGAAGGCAGAGACAGGTGGATCCCTGGGATTCACTGGATCATCATTTTATCCAGCCCACTGAGAGGCCCTGTCTCAAAAGTGGTGCATAGTATTCCTGAGGATGACAATTGAGGCTCCCTTCTGGTTGCCACATAAATTACACACACACCCTTTACACACACACAATGAGAAGACACATAAAAAATTACACAAAAGGAAGTGAAGCTACCCATTCTTGATTTCAGACTTTACAGTGTTCTTTTCATTATAAAAGTCTTTACATTGACTTGTATTCTAGTCATCTATAATGGAAATTTGGTTCAGTTCAAATTAGAATTAATGCATCAAATTACTCACTTGTGTACACTATAATTTGCCTATAAATGAATAATTTCATATAAGTAAACGTATTTGTAGATATGATAAAATTTTACCAATATGTTGCCAAATTAGTTACTACTTTCAGTGAAGATTTTAGCCATTGCAAAACATGAGTGTTGTATATAATCCAAGTCTTTGAACCTACTTTTTACATTTTTAAAGCTATTAAAAACTATATGTAAATTTTCAAAACTTTACAAATACCCAGAAGTACATCTGTCATCTCCTACTTATGTCTGATAGGCATGTCTGTTCTTCCCTACTCCAATCTTACACCATGCTGCTGTTACACCTTTGACATTCTTAAGTCAAGACAAACATTTAGCCAACATGATGTTCATATTTTCAGGCGAGTTAGGCAAGGATAGAAAACTATGAGACTATATCAGTTTCTTTAAGTAAAAGAGAGTATCTATTCCTTCCTTTTGCCTGAAACCTAAGGAACTATGCTGATATTCTGAAACTAATTTGTATGATTTCATCTTTCACTACAAAAGTTCAAAATTAACAGGCTATATGTATATATATATATATATATATATATATATATATATATATATATATATATATATGTACCCAAGTATTGATACAAAAAATCTCCACGTATTTTTTAAAAATCTGATCAATGAAATGTTTAATATTAATCATGACTTATGGAATTAAAATTCAGGAAATGACATTGAAGATCCCATTAATATTGCAACCCTGGAAAAATCACTGCCCCAGAGCTGGAAAGGCATTGCCCCAAGGTAATCAGTAGTAAAATGTCTAATTAATGTCTCCCTGTGGTCCTCTGGAATCCTGCATCCACCAAGGACAATCATTAGGTCACCACCTGCTGTCACTGAATGGTTTAGGAAGGTTAAATCATTCTGCAAACAAGACAGAGGAGAGTTGTTTCTGACAATATTAGATATTTTATAAGCAAAAGAATGACTTAGGCTCACATCTCAAAATTCTTGCCTCAGGGTACAGGCTGAAACTCAGGGTCTTTCTGTGCCTATTCTGGAAGAAGCATTTCTGTCTTATAGCCCTAGGGCTTCAGTCTCTAAAACACAAACAGACTGTGTGAGTTGCTCCATTAAGACTCAGTCAAATTTATAAAACATTTCAGCCTTTCATGTAAAGTTCAAGCACAGCACTAGAATTAATGTAGCCAACACTATTTGGTCAAATAGGAGTGTTGTATATGTATGTCAGAATAAATTCAGTTGGAGAAATCTGATCTCTCAAATGCTTGTGAACCAGGCTTTTATAAAAATTATTATTTTTTTTGTTTCTTATGAAAGGATAGTAAAATAGCTCCTGTACTGATATCACAGTGACTAGCATATTGAATATATTTGTATATACTGAAATGCATAATTTAAACAGAAAAACTGCATGCTGATCAAGGTAGCCATGAAGGGTGCTAGGGAGCCTCATTTTACATCATCCTTGATTTATCAAAATGGTTACAATGTGTACAGTTGTATTAACTTTATTAATTATGAACTTTATTGTATGAGCATATTGAATTCTAGTCATCTATCCATTTAGTTTTACTCTTATGCCCTCTCTCCCAGCTGTGTAATCCTGTGAACTAGTCCAAGAATACAGCTGCTACTCTATATCCCATAAAGCAAATCTAGACTTCATTCATTAATGGACATTGAAAATTTAAAAACAAAACAAAACTGCCTTTACCCAGAAGTGCTGCCACAGGCTGACACTGCATTGCTAGAGGGGATTGTTTTTGTGCAAGTGTTCAGTAACAGAAGTTATCATATGAAGGTAATGGATTGAAACATAACCATATGGTAAAAGATTAAGATCTTTCTGCATGTTTGGTATTAATTCAGTAGGTTACTAGGAATACAGGATAACCACTGAGATTTCCTGAGCCAAAATATTAAACATGTTTTATAACCATAGATCTATGATGTTGTTTCACTTTCATGAGCTGTCCTCAAAGAGACCTGAAACAATTTTATACTAGATAAGGAAAAATAGATTTTTTTTAAACATCCTAGGGGTAGAAAGTTCTAAATATCAATGCAGCCTTCAGATAAAAACAGATGTTATGGAGTTTCAGATGAGAGATGTTTGATTCTGATCCAGAACCCATCCTGAATTTTATTTGGTTTTCTAAAATTCCTGAGATCAATAATCTGATGGATAT
This sequence comes from Zapus hudsonius, assembly GCA_004024765.1. Taxonomy (NCBI): domain Eukaryota; kingdom Metazoa; phylum Chordata; class Mammalia; order Rodentia; family Dipodidae; genus Zapus; species Zapus hudsonius. The sequence continues at coordinate 10,276 of PVHP010041380.1, read as the reverse complement.
TTTTAGGGAATGACAGAATTCTCCAATGACTGTATTACAAGGATTATTATTGAAAGTAGGGCCAATCAGAAGTTATTAATAACACTTATCCTGACAAAACAATAAGTTATTCTTAGGAAAGTAAAAAGAACTCAGTTTCTATGAGGCTTGATAAAAGAATGGGTCTTGCCTAATAAAACTTTTTCATTTTTTTTAATTTGACTGGTAATATTCCATATGAGTCTTGGAAAATAGTGGAACTGTGGAAATTTAAGACACATTTCTTCTATTCACAATTGTGATGATGTCCACTGCAATGCAGTGATGCAGCTGCTGGTTATTGGAGTTGGCTGCTGAGTAGTGAATACTTCTTAAAGCCTGCAGCACACTCTTAATTCTTCATGAATACTCTTAATTTTCCTGCTGCTTCTGCAGCAAATTGCCCCAAACTTAGTGTCTTTGAAAAATAAAAGCATGTTGCGTGAATATTCTGGATGTCAGAAGTCGATAATGTCTAAGTAAACCTTCATTCTTTTTTCAGAGATTCTGTATTTGCCCTTTCTTTATTTCAAAGGGTGTCTAAATTTCTTCACTCATGTTTAGAAATCACCCTGGTCTCTGTTTCCCTCATCTCCTCTACTACTACAGTTAATCACCTGTACATCTTATAAGGGCTCTTGTAATGGCATTGGACCCAAATGTATGAAATAGGATAACCTCCTCTCAAGATTCTTTATTCATTTTAGTTCCTCTGCCTAGACTTTTTATTATGCAAAAATATTAACAGGACTGAGATTTGTACAAACATTTGGTAGCCAAATTAATGGTCTTGGCTTATTCTCCTAGAATATTATTGTGTTAGTTCCTGAATATATTCCTGAGGCTATAAATATTTCACTTCAGGTAACTGGAATTTGACAGTGTGAAGAGTAATGAAGATAGATAGCTACAGTAACTGGTTAAAGGCAAGCAACATTTGGAAATCTACTTTGGCTCTAGAAAACAAGAAGCTGCCCTGCAATGGCACATTACTAAGTAAATTTAAGAATTATTAAATTTGCATGGGTCCCAGACCAAAATTAACCAATACTAGGCAATATTCTTTCAACTAGTTTGAAGACAGCAGACTGATTTCCAAATAAGTTAGGGAGCCTGGTTGAACTTTGAGAAGCATTCTCACAATTAGGAGTAATAGTCTAAAGTGGAAAGGAAATATAATTTATTGGTCACAATCCTCAGTAAAATATTTCTTGTTTTAAAAAATAATTTGAATTTAATTGAGATATATTAAAGAGGGGGAGGGAGAGAAAAAGTGAGAGAGAAAGAGAGAGAATGATAGAGGAGAGGGAGCAAGAGAGAAAGAGAAACAGCCATCAAGATTTGGAAGCAGGCCCTCTTGCAAACAGATTCTGGATGCATGTGAAACTTTGTATATCTGACATTACCTGGATCCTGGGAAATTGAACTTGGATCATCAGGTTTTGCAAACAGGTGTCTATCTCCACAGCCCCAGAGAAATATTTCTTGACATGTTATTGGAAAGTTTAAAAAATCACAATTACATTATATTCCACTTTCAACACCACCTTTTATAAAATTTTAACTTTTTTGGAAAAATCATTTTTGTACCATTATTTCCTTCATTCTGCCCCTTTTCTACTAAGGGCCCTCCTTATTAAATTAAGCCTATTGTCAAAGGTTCTGTGCTGTAAGTGATGATTTGGTTGCATTTCTTTCATGTGATTGTTGATATTTCCATCCAGATCTTCCATTCTCCTGATCAGGGTCTCAATTAATTTATGTACCAAGCTTATTATCCTTTCATTTTAGGATTATATTTCTCTTGTCTCCTCTATGTTTTCACTGTTGACTTCCATTGTGTAACTAGGTCATCTTGTTGGAGATGCCTTAACTGGTTGTTTTGTGTTCTTTTTGCTTTGGAGGCAACCCATCTTGGGATAAAAGACTTATTTTCTTGATTATCAAGCAATTAGTAGCCTTTGTAGAATCTTCAGTGAGTGTTCTTTTTTGTGTTTGAGCTGGATTAGAGAGGGATGGCGTGTAATCCACAGTTCTTGTATTAAACACAGTTTATGTGATATTCTGATAAACAAGCTGCTGGCTAAGCTCAGTGTCCTGAGAACTCAAATAATTTGAATTTCAATGTAATTGTTGCATATCGACTTTCTCTGTTGCTGCGCAGAAAGAACCCAAGCAAAAGCAGTTAATGGAGGAATGCGTTTATTAGGCTTATGTACTCGAGGGGAGACTCCATCATGGCAGGGAAAATGATGGCACGAAAAGAGGGGTGGACATCACCTCCGCCACAGCACTGGAGATAGCAGCAGGAAGGTGTACCAAACACTGGCAAGGGGAGCTGGCTTATAACCCATAAACCTGCCCCCAACAACACAGCTCCAGCGAGGTTGTAAAACCCAAACTGCCATCAGCTGAGGATTAATTAATCAGAACACATTCATTTCTTTTTGGGGGACACCTGGATCAAATCATGACAGTAATGAACTAAATGTTTGTTGTTTCAGGAAATTTCAGGACATAAAAAAAACATGCAATATGTATTGTAGGCTTCTTTTATTCTGATCTACAATGAAAGAGAGGAAAATACTTAGCAGAAAATATGGAAAATATGAATGAAATTTTATATGAAGAAGTGTAAGTTGATTTCACATTCCATGCCAGATACAGGCTGCCACTTCAGCCATGATTGTTAAGCAGTTTACCACCATTGAGGATAGCCCATCTTCTCTGTATTGGGACAATAGGAAAAATATATTGAGGGAATACCAAATTTATTCAAGTTTCAACTAGTAAGAATGTGAATTCTTTTAAAAGAAAAATGGTCTGAAGAAAGAATGCTAAAGGGATTCCTCAAGCACAGGGTTTATGCCTACCTGGAAGAAAGACTTTAAAATATTACCCACCTTTCACTTCTTTTACAAGCATGAAGGATGCAGTAAATAGAGCCACAGAGACTAAACACTGTGAAGGAGAGTTGAATTCCCTGAAGGTAGGCCAAGTGAATTCATTGGGTGAAGATGTAAAGATGAACCCTAAGGTGGACACCTCAGGATTTAGAGAAGCCAGATTTATGGAATGGACAGTAAAGACAGCTCCTAGTACAGGATGGAGTCTCCCTGGAAGAGTGACTGCATACAGCTAAGGGGAGAAGATGCCTAAGACTTTTGGAGAATAAAATATTTCACAATGAGTTCCAGGTCCTGCATGTGGAAATACAGAATTTAATGTTTGCTCTGCTTTTTTCCAGCCTTGCATTGGTAAAATCTTTCTTTTCTATGCTCTCATTCTTCCATTTTGGAATGGTAACATGTACTCTATGCCAATATATGTTGGGGCTGTACAACTTGTGTTTTAATTTCATAGGGCTCATTGGTAGTAGACTTCCTTGATTCTCAGTTTAGTCTTTGGAGTTTGGATTTGTGAACAGTTTTTGTGAAAAACTGTTGAAGACCACTGGGGGCATTTAAAGTTGGATTAAATACAGTTTTCATCATGAGATGACCATGAGTATGGGGATAAGAAGGAAAATTTGATGGTTTACATCTAAAATGTTCTACATAACTTTATTTTAAAAAATTCAATCTAGTGCATCATGCTATGTGGGGATGTTTTGGAGCTTTTGGAGGTGCAGCCTTGCTGGAAGAAGTATGTCACTGGACATGAGCTTCCAGATGTGATAAACCATCCCACCTGCTGCATTCAGATCCTGTTTACTTCCTCTTTGCTGATGTGATGCTGAATGTCTGCTCCTGCTATGATGCCCTCATCAAGATGAGTCATCCTCTCAAAAGTATAAGGCAAAATAAATTCTTTCCTTCCCTAAGCTACTTCAGGTCTAGTATTCTGTCTCAGAAATAAGAAAGTAACTGCTACAATCTACTTTCTTTTAGAAAGAGGAAAAGATAGCTCTCAGAAATATATAAGCATTTTTCTATTTGTCAGAATAATGATGCCTGTTGACATCTTGGAATTCTTTTCTGGATTCATGAAAAACACATTGCTAAACAGTATTATCAGCTCCCATCTTCCTGGATGCTGGAATGCAGTTCTGATTGCTTTACCTACTTTCCAGTCATTGTATCCTTACTCTCCATGTTTTGACAGCAGGAATTTTCAGTGAAAATGAGAGGATACTGTACAAACATAATTGGACAAGAATTCAGGAAAGTAAAATTTCAGTGAAAAGAAGAATTGCATTCAGGTTAAAAAAGTCTACAAATTTAACACTTAAAAAATGGAATTTCCCAAGAAAATAGCTATATATTCTACATTTTTGTACAGAAAGGATAGGGCTGCTAAAACTTTATATTAGAAAGAATCACCAATTTTATCAATAACTTCTACTGGTCATAATTTGTTCCAGCATACATTTCATTAAATGTATTTCTTTTAAGTTTCATATAATCTTTCTTTCTTAGAGAACCTAAGGACCAATATGATTATGCTCTGATTTTAACACATATTATCTGAATTTCTATTTTAATGTGCCTCATGGTGATGTAGTAATTATAATGAACTTGGAAGTATGCATGCTCTGTGTACCCAAAGCTGTTTCACATCAATTGCAAGAGTAGCTTCAAATTATTTCATGCTTCTATTCTTTCTTGAGTATAACAACTTTAGTAATTTCCATATGTCATGCAGTTAACATGACAAACAAAGTTGAGAATTTTACGTACAGTAACAGAAGTAAAAGATTTTGATTGGCAGGTACATTATAACTTTTATTACAGACTGTGGACCCAGGATGTTATAATAATTAGCCTGTCAAGTCAATTGTTACTCTTCATTACAAACGAATATAAGAGAGCAATTAATCTCACGACTTTAGCTTCATTAGGAAATTCCATTTTGTAGTCAGTTGCAGTTCAGTGTCTAGATCTAAAAATCCTTGTCTAATAGGAGGTTTCACCTTCATTATTTTGATTATATACTCAAGCAACAAAGTATGAGCTTATGTCATATGTGTACAAAAATTCTTAGTTACTAATAATTTCCCTTTTGATATTTCCTTTAGATAAAGCATGTTTTTCTTTGCTCCGTTATTTCAACATCACATTATGAGACTGTGGAATCAGGATGTCACACTCCTTTAAAAAGGAACTGTTTTTCATAATGCTGATGTCCACCAAAAGGCTAGTCTCAAGGACTCTACAAATCCATAAAAATATTGCAGAAGAAAAAGTGAAATTATAGCTTTTTTTTCCCCGTCTTACATGAACAGGTTAAATGACTAGTAATAAAAACTCACCTGCTAATGATCCACTCCCATCTTGAGTCATGAATGATTGTTTATGAGGGTTGAAATAGATGAGAGTCACAACACAGAACATTGAAAAACATTGGTTCTACCTTTTTAAAAATTATAACTTTATTATGAATACTTATATACATTGTATGAGCAAATCTTGTGATGGTGCCCCCATTTCCCTCCTCTCTGCCCCTAACCACTGGGATCCCTCCTCAGTGCGCATACTAGATCTGTTACAGGGTAGAAGTTTATGATCTGCACCAGAGATAGCCAGTTTTTTCTTCCCTCTTTATGTGTGTTATTGCTGAGGGGGACAATATTTCTGGATATTCTCCCCCACCAAGGGTTTTATATTCTTTCTGCCCCCTCTTCCACTCAGTTCCCTGAGTCATGGTATGTGAGTTTTAGTTCTGGTTTATTGATGATATTTTAAGTGTCTCTGGACTTCTATTTTGGTTTGTGTTGGATATCTTTGGTGTCTGTCTCCATTGACCTATCATGGGTTACCTGACTTTCTGTGGTGATTGGTCTCCTGTTTATCTCATCACTTTCTCATAGGTTTCATTTGGGCTCTGTGTGATAGGCCAGGGGTGGGTCATCTCCTGCATTGCATTTTAATAAACTCAAAATAACTTTAAATAACTGAAAATGTTTGCAGTTAAAATCAGTTCTTGCTTTTTTCGCTAACAAGAATTCTCATTAATTGGAAATTAAAAATAAAGTTGTGTCCTCTCTTTGCATAGTTATTAGGTTTGTAAGGGTCTCTAAGAGAGGGCAGAAAGAATGTAAGAGTCATTGGGGGGAGAATAACTAATGCATAAAAGGGAATGTCATCATGGATTCAATGTCTATATCTAATAACCTATGATACTGAGCATATTGTTGTGTTAATATATATATATATATATATATATATATATATATATATATATATATATATAATATTATAATATATATATATAATTTTAAGCCAATAAAAACATTTTAAAAAGTGTGAAAAAAAATTAAGTTGTGTGACCACATACAATAGAGGGAAACAGTGAGCCACAGTCTAGTACTGCAGGACTATTTCCTGAAATGAGGGACATTTCCTTTACCCTTCCTCAACTTCTGCATATATATATATATATATATATATATATATATATATATATATATGACATTTCATAGAGGAAATGCCATGATGTCATATGAGAATATATCAAAGCATTCATTCTTACCAAAATGATACTTAAAATAAACCTAGGATATCACAAGTATTATTTATGACAATCAGCATGAATCAATATCAAAGAAATTTATTTAAACAGGTATCAGTTGAAGTCATGTTCTCCAACTCTTCCTCAGTTAAATTATATGAAACAAATTATAAACTCTAAGCTTTACAGAGTACATTTGCTATTGTCTGAAAACTGTTAATTTCCCTAAATTTATTCAAAAGTTTAAACCCCAAATCCAAAGGGTGGAAATTGAAGCAGATAATTATTCACAATGGAAGTGTTTTGACAAAGAAACGTGATTAGATTAGATTATTAGATTAGAACACTAGTGTGGAGCTTTATAGGTTGAATCTTGGTGGCTTTATAAGTGGAAATTTTCATAACTATGTGCAAGAAAACTTTGTTTCCTTATAAAGTATATCACACAAATATTTTATTATAGGCTGTGAAAAATGGGCTAATGAAATGTATCAGTTTTCTTGGACTAGCATAAAAAGCACCACACACTGCTTGGTTTAAACATCAGAAATTTATTTAAAATACCTCCTGGTATTGTATTTATAAGATCCACATGCCACTAGGGTTATTTTCTTATGAGATCCAGCTTTGACTTAAAGAGCCATGTGTCTTCATACATTGCTCACTTTCATGTAATTTTTTTTCTCGACTTTCATTACAATAACCCTCTGTTGGTCTTATATGTTCAGCTCCATTTTCTACAGTTGATAATATTTCTCACAGATTATGAAAAAAATGTCTTACATGTCCAATTTTTTAAATAAATTCTGTGTGGTCTCACAATTTTTAGTCCTGTATTTACATTTTAATGTGAAGTTGCCAGGAACATATGAGAGTTTAATCCAGTGTTTCTTAATCATAATTCCTCTTGCTTAAACATAAAAGAGGCAAAAACAAGTATGTGAAGGTAACTTTTAGTATTCTATTCCTCCTTGCTGTGGCTTCCAACTTTATATATATTGTCCATAATGAGTTACATTATATATATATATATATATATATATATATATATATATATATATATATATATATATATAATATATATATTATATATAATATATATATATTGTCCATAATGAGTTACATTATTTAGAGAGCAAACAATGAGTTGTTATCCCCAATTCCCCAATGCCTGCCCTCCCCATCCCCATTCAGCTGGATATCCTCCTCTGTAGGTCGTCTGGATCAGTCCTTGTGGCAGGGGATCATGGATAGCCTAGTACTCAGCCTGGTTCTCGTGGCCCAAGTGTGTTGTTAATGAGGGGTGCCATGCCTCTGGATAGTCTCCCCCACCATGGCTCTCACAACCTTGCTACCCCCCTCTTCCGATCAGTTCCCTGAGTTGTAGTTAGTGAGTATAAGGCTGCTTTAATGTTGTGAGCTTAGGGGTCTTTGTGTCAAAAATTGTTGGTTTCTGTCACCCTGGCTTTTCCTGTGTTGATTGGATGGCTATGGCTGTGGGTCCCTTGTTCATCCTGTCATTCTCTGCGGGATTCCATATGGATCTTCCATGATATGGCTGTGTTGGCTTATCTCTTGCCAGGATCTCAGCTATCTGCCTATGGTCAGATGGTAGGATTAGATGGGCCACAGATCTCTCGCTACATCCTGAAAAATACACACATTCTCCATCAGAGAGTGAGATCAGTCTAGGTAAACAAATATACACAATTTTGGATTACCTAGATTCTATTTTTAATAGCATCCCCATCAATCGCTCCCACAGTGCATCTTTTCTTGTGAGCCCTAGAGTACGGGATCCGGTGCATATCACCCTGAATCCCCTGTTCCAGTCAAGGGCTCCTCCTCCCTAAGTGGAATATTTGGCCAAATTTAAAAGCTGTTGATTGTCTTCCCCAGGCCCAGGCTCCTCCATTGCACTAGTGCTCATTTCTTGGTTCGCTGTTCTCTCCCAGTAGGAGGTATGGTCAGCCTATTCATGGCCACAAACTATGTTCATACCAGTGGTCTCTGTTTACTCCAGCTGTCTTAGATCAGCTTCCCCTGGCAGCTTGTGCAGTGTTTTCCAGCACTACATTAATTACCACCTGGGGGCTGGTTACCATTCTGGACCAGGAAGGGTCTGTGGTTTCTTCAGCAACAGGGTTTTGCCTCGGGCCTGGAGAGGGCATTCAAGGGCTTTGACAGAATTCTGTCTTGTTGTTGGAATCTCATGGGTCACTTTGGTCAATAGCTCAGTGAGGGAAGGAACCGGTGGCTGGGACCAGGGGTTGTCAGACTGATCAATTATCCACAGGCTTAGACTCCCCTACTACTCATGGCCCCTCTTGACATTCAACGCCCACTACTTGCTCAGTAGGTAACAGTTTGCTCGTGAGGATTTTATGTTTTTGAAACTAATTTGGTTTAGTCTCATGTTTAAGCCATTCTCTTCCCCCCATTCCTTAACCCTCATCCATAACCTCTCACTTCTTTCTACTAGTCTACATAGAGAAAACGGTTATCCTGGTTGAGGACCGCATATGAGGGAGAGTATGCGGCGTTCAAATCTCTGTTCTTTTGAGTGTTCGCTTAGTAAAATCTGCTCAAAGTCAGACCATTTTTTCCTAAATTTCGATATGTTATTTTTCCTTTCAGCTGACTAGAATTCCATCGTGTAAATATACCACAGTATGGCTGTCCATACCTCCACGGATGGGCATTTAGATTGATTCCAATTCTTGGCTATTATGAATTGAGCTGCTATAAATATAGTTGTACAAAGTTTCTGCATCGAGATGTGACATCTTGTAAATAGATGCCTAGTAGAAGGATAGCTGGGTCCATTGGTAGTTCTATGTCCATTCTGTCTGGGAGACTCCACACGGCTTTCCATAGTGGTTGGACGAGTTTGCAATCCCACCAGCAGTGAATGAGGGTTCTTTTTCCCACGCGTCCTCGCCAGCAACGATTTTTTTTTGGTTTTCTTTATGATTGCCATTCTGACTGGGGTAAGGTGGTACCTCATTGTGGTTTTGATTTGCATTTCCCTAATGCTTATGGATGCTGAGCTCTTTCTTAGATGGGACAAGGCCATTTGTGTTTCCTCCTCTGTGAATTCTCTGTTGAGATCAGTTCCCCATTTTGTGAGGGAGCTGTTTCAGAATTTATTATGTATTTTTTTTTTGAGTTCTCTGTAAGATCTGGAGTTTAGGCTTTTGTCTGAGTTATAGCTGGTAAAGATCATCTCCCAGTTTGATGGGGATCTATTGGCTCTGAATATGGTTTGTTTGTGTGTACAGAAGCTTTTGAGCCTGATCAGGTCCCAATGATTAAGTGATTACTGCATTTCCTGAACTGCTGGAGATTTGCTCAGGAAATTTTTCCTACTCCTATTTCATGTAGAGGTCCTCCTATTTTTTTTTCTTCCAGGGTGTTCATGGTTACAGGATTTATACTTAGGTCTCTGATAAATTTGGAGTTGATTTTTGTGCATGGTGAAAGGAGTGGGTCTGTTTTCATTTTTACACATTTTTATTCAATTCGTCCAGCACCATTTATTGAAGATGCTATCTATGGCCCAGCGAACATTGTTGGCCCCCTTGTGAAAGACCAAATAACTGAAGTTACTTCCATTTAAAGCTGGGTCTTCAATACTGTTCCATTGATCTGTCTTTCTGTTTTTATGCCAGTACCATACCATGCTGTTTTCGTTACTATGGCTTTGTAGTATATTTTGAAGTCAGGGGTGGTGATACCCCCTGAGTAGTTTTTTTTTTTTTTTTTTTTTTTTTTTTTTTTTTTTTTTTTTTTTTTTTTTTTTTTTTTT
>PVHP010041379.1:0-15479 GCA_004024765.1 Zapus hudsonius | reverse complement strand
AGAGAGAGAGAGAGAGAGAGAGAGAGAAAATGTGTGTGTTTTCTATATCTGCATACCCCTAAATCCTTTCCTTTACTAAATGTTCAAAGAATACATTAGGCTAAAGTTCCTTACTGTTCACATAATGTTCACTGCATATTCACCTGTGGCCTGTCTTTTGCCCACATAATGCTAATTGTTCATGTTTTGCTATTTTCTGCTGTTTGGCGAAAGCATCCATGAGTGCCTGTCAGCAGAAGTGGCAGCAATGGAAGGTTTCCTCCTGGAAAATGAATCCAAGAGTCAGATTCTGTAATTCCAAGGCAGGACCCCAACTGGTCAGTTTGAGAAGCTCACTTGATGAGGGAATTCATGATCTGTTATCTCACAGCAGAAGGAAGGGCAGGAGAGCACATCAGAGCAAGCAAGGAGAATCAGCACGTCTGTTCAGCTCTAACCACTCCTTCCATGCCTGAAGGCTCTGCTCCTGTCTCCTAGTCTAGAGCTCAGGCACTCTGAAGACTGTGTGCCCAGTCACCAAGCTACAGTCCTCTCTCTGTCAGGACAGCATTATCTATTTTCATTCACAAAGTTTTTTCTGAATGTGAACTTGAATTATTTAGAACAAATTTTATTTTCAGAAAGAGAAAAAAGAATCCATTTCATGAATAGAAATTCATTGACAACTGAAGATATTGAAATAGCATGATATCACTTGATGTGACTTTATGGTGATAGAAATAATGGGTTTTTCCAACTGAATATATAAGATATAATCAATGATAAAAGTAGCAGATATTTCATACAAAAGATAGCAGATTTCTCTGTGTGTGAACATGGTAACTTCCTAGAGATGAACGCTAAAGGCAAATCTAGAGAAAGGCCTTGGTATATTACTACTGATGGCCACAAATGAGCAGAAACCTTGCCATTGGACACACACCACACACTCTCAACACAATAATGTCACCAGAATGTTTTCCAGGCCAGTGGTTCTTAAATCAGGTTGACACCATACTAATATATAAAGCTATTTTAAAATACATGAGGCAGGGAATGGCAATCATTGCCTTCTATACTTTCCTTATAGTAGTACATTTTAAAATATTATAATGCACAAATACAAATACAAAATATCTCCCCATGTCTTCATGAATTAAGTAACCACTTTGCCTAAGTATATTTGTGATACTGTAACAAATTGCTTTAGAGTGATTCGCAAGGAATTGAGATCTCTTTCCTACAGTTTTGAAAGCCAGCAACTCCAAGAACAAGGGCACTGCAGGTTAGGTGTCTGATAAGGGGCTACCCACCATACATGGAGGAGGAAATGGGCAGAGAAAACAGAAGTGAATGACAGCTATGTGAAACCTCTTTATAAAGTATTAATGCCAAATAAAAGGATTGATCCCACATATTTTAATATTTTAATCTACTTCAGTCCACACCCTATTACTTAGACAGTCAGGATTCTGTATGTGAACGTTAGCACATGCATTCATATCATCACTCTCTAGCATAAAATCTTTAAAATATCCATAAATGAAGTAGTACCTACATATGCCTAAATATTTGAGCTGTTCCAGGAAGCAATGCAGTATGTATTTTGATAGAAATATTGACACTTCATATATCAAACATAAGACTTTAATTCTTAATAGATATTGATTTAATGTATAAACTATTCAGAAACAGAAAATAGATCAAGGTTCACAAAAAGCATGACAGGAAATCTGGTCCTATGTGGCTATAAGACTAACTAGTGTTTCCCTGAAAAATATTTTTGCAGTCCAGTTGATCAGCTGTGTTTAAGGGGAAAAATTGCATGTTTGTTTTGCAAACACTTTTATTGTTTTTCTCCACTCAAATGGCAAGAGTTCAATCTTCAGTGAAGCAATGTGAATGAAAGTACCTTCAATAACTGCACAGCACTAAGAGTTATAGTTCCACAAATGATACTTTTGAGAATAAGGAAAGAAAAAATTACGGAAGAATCTTGAAAGTTACTTTCTCTTTTTGCTGCCATACAAAAATAATAGATTTCTGAAATATTAGCATGTGAAGGGTAATCTCAGAGACCTTTTGCCGTCTCCTAAAATGAAGAAAGGTTGCATACATTTAGTCTTGCTGCTATGAATAATAAAAAAGCCATGGGATTCCTTGTAGCAGTCCTGGAATAATTGTGAAATAGCTGATTAAGTTCAAAGTTAGTATGGAAATCTGTTCCTTTAAAAGTCATTCATAATCTATCTCTGGAGGGAGATAATTCTATCACATTTGAATTAACCCATAGATAATGGTTATGCCATTGTCCACCATTATGTAGCTATATGTGGTAACCAAAAAGTGCATGCATTCTCAGATTTCAAACAAAATAACCCAGGGCCAGATTATTGAAGGGACTAATTGTGAACATTATAAATTATGACAGACACCCCAAAAAAGGTATTAATCAACTTCAAACACATAACTTAACCTAACAATAATAGTCCAGCTAGGGGTAATTCTTTGGTGACTGAGTTTTCTAAATGCAAATCACACAGTTATCCCTTCATAGATCCAATAAAACATTTTTTAAAATTACCCTATCTGGTATCATTATAAAGTATAATTGGGTGCCCACATCATCATCATTACTGAAGCCTATAGTAGAATTAATTGTTCCTCATTTCAAGTCAAAAATAGGCTCTTTATCAGGAAACCTAAATTAAAGCAGTGCAAATCGTTCTCATTGTGAATAGTTAAGCATAGTATTAGCAGCTGGGACATACGAACGTGTTCTTTTTATCTTGCTTTGTTTCCACGTATGTACCATAACATGGTTAAAGCTAAGTACCCTTCTGCAGATGGAGACACTGATCAGTGTTTAAATTGTGTAAACACATGGTAACATAGCACTTTGGACTTTAAGAAAAATTAAGAGTGAAATTTCACTTTTATTTTAGGTTCTTGAATAGCATCTTTTTCAGTTTTTTTTTTAAATTATAAGTAGAAAAAATATGTACAAGTCTGGTATTTGTATCCCCATTCCCCTCCTCCCTGCCCTATTGCACTGAGGACCCCCCCTCAATGGAATTGCCAGAATGCTCCATGGGATCAAGGGCAATGAGTTGTATGAGCAGCAGACAGTTTTTTGTGGGTAGGGGGAGAGGGAGACAATGTCTCTGGGTGAGAATTTTTAACTCTTAAAATAATGTGCTAAACTATACAAAATAAATCTTACTAGTGTAATGAGATTTAAGTATACATGCCGGTACTCTTGGGTATGTTCACACTGTTTTGCAGCCTGGCTCCAGAACTGTTTTCCATTGCACACCATGCCCATTCGCCCCTTGCTGCTGGCCTGGAACAACTGTGCAATGCCTCATTTCTGTGAATCTGACTACTTCAAAGAGCTCACATAAGAGAAATTTGTATCTGTCATGACTAAAACTAGTTTAGTTAACTTAACTGTTTCACCTACCTGCACTATATTTCAGAATTTAATTTCTTTTAAAGCGGAATAGTGTTCCATTGTATGCATACATGAGCACTCAGATTCCTTCCCCTTTTGCAGACTACTGTGAATAGGCACCTATGAACACGAGTGGGTATGACTTTCAGACCTGCTTTTGGTTCTTTTGTGCCTACATACCCAGAAGTGGATGTATCTGTTTTATAATAATTCCAATTTTAATTATTTGAGGAACTGTTATACTGGTTTCTACAGTGAGTACACCATTTCAAATTCCCACTAAACAGGAATATATAAAGTTGTAATTCTTAGCAAAATTCTTACCAAAAACTTGTTACTTAATTTTTAATAAGAATTCAGAGTCTACTTAATAACTTTAAATATAAAGATTCCAAATTAGGAAATTTTCAATTACGACTATTCAAGGATCTTTCCAGTATACACGTTGAAGGCGAATTCTGAACCTTTTTCTTTCTAGAGAAGAAAGTGGTTAATTTAGAGTGGGGAAATGTCGGACCCAAGAACTGTGGGTGATATCCTCCACCATTGAACTTTGTCCTTTAGATCTGGTTTCCTCATCCATACTCTGCCTCCAGATTCCAATGTTTGCTTGACTCTTTTATAAAGTAAGGATAGAAATATTATCCATCTCACGGGGCTACTATCCACGCAACATGGTGCCATACACAAAGGCTTGCAAGCTCTTCATTGTATGTGTTTCAGATCTTCCATGATCCTGTTCCACATTACTTTATCTGTCCTGTATTCTTCTCTCTCTGAACTCAATGGGTTCAGTGGGTGTTAGTTAATAGTCATAATAGACAATGAAAAAGAAACTCTCTAGGTCTCTCAAACAAACAAACAACAAGACCTCAGAGTGAAATTCTTTTACCTACTATTTCTTTAGAACTGTTAAGTAACAAAAAATTATGTCTTAACATTTAACAATCATTTTTAAAGCTAACAACTTATTTACAAAAGCTAGAAAAATCAGAAAAGAAAACTGCATGCAAGTCTTATCAAAATCAAAACAAACTAGTGTAAACTTAAAATTAAGTACAGCTCACATTTTACTGTAGCAAAAAATACTATTAAATTTGTTCAAACTATATCTCTCAGGTTAGTGCACCCCCCATGCCGGAGCCATGGTGATGAGAGGGCATCTCTAAAACCTCAAATTCTCACCCTCCTCCAGAACGGTGAGCCAGTGTTTATAGCTAAGTTGCTGTAGAATCCATATTTTAGCCTCTTGGGCGATTTTTATACAAACCAAAGTAATAAAACTGCCACACTCATATTGTCTATCAAAGCCAGACAGGAGTTTTAGAAAGTAGTAATGCCAGAAATGTTACCATCACAACATCTAATGATATAAAAGTTTACTTCAATAATCCCTCCAAGCATACCCAAAGGATACATTCTGGAAATGAAGTCAATAAAATATAAGCTCCAGCCCTATATTTAAAACCTGATAAAATTGAGAATAGAGGGACATGCGCTCAAAATAATTGAGAATGATTACTCTAAAACAAGATTTTATACAGTAAAAAAAATCCTCAAAACTAAACTAAAGCATTAGTAGACAACAATGACAGCTTTGCTATTAATAGACCCCACAAAGTTATTAAAAATACCTGAATTACCGAACAGAATTCTTGTGTAGATATAAGTGTAAGGCTTGAGAATAAGACCTATCAATTAACCACTAGGAACACAGCAGAAGAGGGGGCAGAAAGAATGGAAAAGCCCGTCACAGGTTGGGAAAGAGTACTTTGGGGCCCTGTCCTCTAGCTACAACCAGTGCATTCATGCTTTCACAGTGGTTGTTACCTCCACAAGACCTACAGGATTCTAAGCCCATGAGCATTTTGACAAAGAGGGTGAAGAGGACAGAGAGAATGAGAAACAAACCAGAGGAAGGTCTGCTGGGAAAGAGGAGGTGCTCAGTGGAATGAGGGTGGGGGAGGGGACAAAGGAGTACAATGGAATTACAGTATGGTCATATATTAACATTCTCAAGAAAAATGATTTTAGAAAAGATGCTTCATCACCAGAGAAAGGAAACCCCAAATTTAGATATTCTCAGAAAGTTCTGAAAATTCTAAGAGCATGTATAGGAAAGCTCGATAAATGAGAATAAAATTCACTCTGGACCACCCCAAAGATAGTGTTTTCCAAAAATAACAATTATGACTATTCCTTTATTGCATAAGCAGTGAATGCCAGGAAGAGCCGTGCCTAATTTAAGAACATAAAAACAAAATGATGAAAACAAAAACAAAACAAAGCTGTAAAATAAAGTGAAAGAGCCAGATCTCAGGAGAATGGATAGAATGAGCAAGGGAGTAGTCCATGATGGTCTGTGCAGTAGAAGGTGGATGTGATAGTTTTGAATAAATTTCCCCCAATGGAATTTATTATAATTGTGTTTATTAAATTGTTGTCTCCAGACTTCTGGCTGGAGGAAGTGTCACTTTGGCCTGACCTCCTGGGGTTATGACACCCTTTCTAAATTGGATGCAAAATTCTAGGAATACATATGCAAAACAGTAGCCAGAACCCCAGGTCTGGCAGTTCTGCATTTTGTGAATTACAGTGTTACAGTGTGCTTGCTTGCTTGCTTGCTTCTGGAGGTGCTGTCTCTGTCTCTGCTTGGATCTGAAAGAGAGCCAGCCTTTTTTCCTTAACTTCCCCTGGGTCTGTTACTTCAACAAATACTTTCCTCCCCAAAATTGAGCCTGGTTTAGAGATTCATCCCAACAGCATGTGGCTGACTACGACAGTGGGTAACCTTGAACTCTGTTCTTTATCTCCATCAGCTGATGGCCTCCATGGCTCAGAAATTCCCACCTACACAGAAAACAGGTTAGACTGTTTCCACCTGTCTTCTGTCTTAGAACATTTGGGTTGTTTACGGATGTTTTTGACAAACAAAGCTTTTAAATTTTTAATTAGTCAGATCTCTAAATCTTTTTAATTCATTCGCCTCTTGTCATTACTTTCCATCTCGCTCCTGGAATCTTCTTTTGCCGGATCCCTTCCTGGCTTAGCTTCTTTTGACAGGGATCTGAAATCTTTATCTGTCCACCTCCTTTTCTCAAGAGACACTTTCAACACCCCTGCTGGCAAGACATACATTTGCATTTTGTCCAGTTAAAAGATATAATATTTTATGGTGTACTTTACAGAGGGAATATTTAGGTTAATGAAATTCTCAAGAAAGTGTCTCCTGTTTATAAACATATTTCACTCTGTCTCTATCTCTTTCTCTACAGACATACACCCCCCCCACACACATACAAACATACCCACAGGCACACATACACCTGTGCATACTTACTTTCCTGACCTTCTTTTCTTATCAATTTTTATTATAGTAACACAGACTATGAATTTTGTAAGACAGCCCAAAGTGCCTTCAGAAGAAGACAAAATTAAAATAAATAGTAATATCAAAATATTCTGCCTGGAGAGAAACAAGAAGCAGGTCTTACTGTATTTTCATGGAAATAACCTTGAAAATTTCCATTGTCAAGTAATTGTTGATCAAGAGATGCAGATGTGCTTGTGGGGAAGGTGCCTCACCCTAAGCATGGTGAGGATGTGGTGTTGACACATCTTTAAAGATGGTCTCCTCCATCTCCTCACTACCTTGATGCCATCTTTCAGCCTTCATAAGGTTAGGATAGCTTGATATTGCTACTTAGGTCAAAGTCGTTTTAGGCACTAACTTATCAAATAGTCTTCTAACATCTATATTCTTTCTCTTTATTGTGCAAAACTTTCATTATTTTGAATTCTTTTATTCTGATGCCTTATGGTTGACATTTTTGGTAAAAGAATATTGGTTAGTCCCTACTTCTGTGGTCCTTGGTGGCTCTTAACCACCATGGGTCCTTGGAATAGGAGGATTCATAGAATAGAATAGAAAATGTGGGCTTACTGTGGACCCCGTAGGGTCATGATCCTGTGACATAAGCTGGAAATGTGAATGGATTTGTGTAACTCCTGTTCATTGAAGGTCTTACTGGAGGTGCCCTGAGCATTGCATCCTGGGAAGGCACATGGGGCATCATTTGACAGTGGGGATTAAGAACTTTTTTTCTGCTAGGACTTGCTTAGGTTCCTCATACCAACCATGAAAACTAATGTGTCCCCGTGAACGAGACGGCACAGAGAGCTCTGCCAGAAACACCGACTGAGCTGGGTCAGCGGATCTGATTAGGGAGGGGCCTCTCCAGCCACATTGGGATCCAAGAGAGCAGCAAGTGTAAGCACCTGAGTGTTTGTATGCAATCCAGTGCGTTGATGAACAAAGCCTGTGATGTTGGCCAATGACCTTCTCAGTCCCAGTGCACATGCTGCAAGTCCCCACAGTTCTCAAAAGTTACTGCTTTCCTGTAGACCAGCTGGGGACCATAAATCCAAGAAATACCTTAGACTTGGGCACCACACTCCCAGTATGTGCTATTAGCTACCAAAGCCTACTGGTTTTATCATCTGCACATTATGCAAACTCTCCCTTCTCTTTCAAGACACTTTGCAAACATTTTTGCTTCCTTCTAATTGCTTTCCATCAATTTGGCAATGGCCTCTCCATAATATTACAGTGCTATATTTAATTACACAGCTTTCTGTATCCAGACTGTGTTTATATCCTGGCTCTGTCACTTTCACATGATATGACCTTCAGAAAGTCACACTTTTCAGAGCCTCTATCACTTTATCTATCCGCAGAATCAATAATGAACATTACCTGGCATGGCAGATGTGATATTAAATAAAATCTGGCATAGCCAGTGTTTGAAAGAGTACCATGCCCAGTAGACAATAAATGCCAGTTCGCATTGTTATTACTGTCTTCTGGTGTTACCATTACCAGAAAAAAAAATCACCAGAAACTCACAGATGCCAATTTCCACAGGCTCCCAGTTGACTGAGGAGTTCTTGGTAGAGGGTCCTGCACTTCCCCTGCCCACTTCTCCGATGTCCTTGCTGTGCACTTCTACCTTGTGAGCCCCCTGTTCATCAGCGTGAGCCAAAGAGACCTGACTCATCCTGATAGGGTGCCTGAATGTTATCAAATATCCAGTGTCTTTAATATTTAGATGTTTTTGTTTAAATATTACCTATATTTGGAATTATGCTCATTTCATCCATTTAATAATGAGCTACTAAAATTTGAGAATTAAATGAGGCATCTCCTCCATGAAGCCGACCTTTCTCCACAATGAACTCTGGTAGTCTTCCTCTTCACTCTTTCCGTGTCATGGTCCTCCCTCCACGTGAGCATGGAGGTTTACTGTTTTGGGGGAATTTGTTGGCTTCCATGCCCACTTCACTAGCTGTGACTCCCTGGATATCAGGAATTATCTATGTTCACTTTTTCAAATTCTCTGAATGATAGCATTCAACAAATGGTTTTTCCATGAGGAACTATTTCATATTTTAGGAGTCAAATTATCTACATTACATGTGTGTCATTTCTATCCTTGCAAGAAAACTTGTAGTGACCACTTTGGGATGGTGGACAGTCTGCTCTTCATACAAAGTAGCTGGGTACACAAGGTGATCTGGCTCTCCTTATTTCTTGAAATATTTTTATGTTATTTGAGGAGAGAGAGAGAGAGACAGAGAGATAGAGAGAAAGGAAGACAGAGAGTGAGTATGGGCATGCCAAGGACTCCTACCACTGTAAATGAATTCCAGACACATGTGACAATTTGTGCATCTGGCTTTATATGGGTATTGGGGAGTCAGTCCTGGGATCAATTTCAGACTTTCTAAGCAAGTGCTTTAACTGCTGAGCTATCTCTCCAGCCCTGGTTTTTCTGAAGTTTTATTTTTTCTCTTTTTGCATCTCTTTCTTTTTATAATATGAAAAAATACTCTTTCCCTCTCATGCTATATATTTGATTTTTTTCTTTCCCATATTATTCCTTCTCAGTTTTGTACTGAAGTTATCCACAGAGACAGCACCTTTTCCTCTGAGAAAAACAATCCAGCCTTTAGCCTTCCATTCTTCCCTTGTGCCTTCCTACGAGTAGCCTGTGGACGTGGTCCAGGCACTCCTTGTCTGGATCATCTCTTGGCATCATTTCCAGGTGAAGGCTTAGCGCTGGAGCAAGAGGGGAGACATGCTCACCGGAAAGTGTTCATGTCTCATACCAAACAGTCTGATTAAAAAATGCATCACATTCCATATTTTTACGTTTTTCGAACATCATCCTTGTTTCTAAAAGTTTTCCATCCATTAAAATGAGGTAATGGGGGCAGGAGGCTGGAGAGATGGCTCAGTGGCTAATGGCACTGCTTACAAAGTCTGACAGCCAGAATTCAATCCCCAGCGCCATGTAAAGCCAGGTGCACAAAGTGGTATATGCGTCTGGACTTTGTTTGCAGTGGCAAGAAGACCTGACACACCTATCCTCCTTCTGTCTCTCTCTCTCTCTCTCATAAATAAATAAATAAATAAGTGTAAAAAATCCATTAATAAAGTGTGGCATTGCTTAAACATGGGTAGTGGCAGCATTCTTGCCTATATTTGCAGCATTTTGTAATATTTCAAGTGTCTTAACTATTTCAATAACTGCTCTCTAGGATCATCATTATTAAACCATATAAATGATGGAGGCAACCTTAACTCTTTGCTTTTAAGAAGTTCTTTTCAAGAATTGCCTTACAGGTTATATAGCACTGTACTCCACAATTACAACCTTGCACTGTTACTAAAAATAACTAATGAAAAACACTTTTTATGACAATACTATAATGCTCCTCTGAGTTGAGGGTATATTAAATGTGTAAGAAAATAATTCATAGAGGGATGGAGGTATAATTCATTAGTAGAGTGCTTGCCTAACATGCAGAATGCTCTGTGTTCAACCTCCAGCACAATAATAATAATAATAATAATAATAATAATAATAAATGGCCATAAGAATAAGTATTTGCCTCACAGACTCTTTTACTTGACATTTCACAAGAGATACACCTTTATGTCCTGGGAGAAATGATTTGCTTGCTTTCAGAATAGGACAACTCAGTATTCAACATTAGTATGAGAGTTATTAAATTTTGTTTTATGTCTATTTCTGCATTTTAGTTCAAATCTATTTAACTGATGATTTCCCCTTTTACATAGAGGCATGTTGTGAAAAAAATCATTTCACAGAAAGTAATGTTCTGACTTTACTAGTAGAATAAAACAACTTTCCATTTTGTCACATTGACAAAAGCTGACAAAAAAAATGGAACTAGGTGTCCCCTCTGGATGGAAGTGTGCCTGAGTGAAAACAAAGTAACAACAAGGAAATAAGAAGCTCCTTCCATGTGAACTTAGAAACCTCCCTCTGAAGTGATAGCATTCAGAATTATTTATATGCCTGGCCTTCATCAATTTCCCCTGCCTTTTCTGTTTCCCCGCTTGCTTTTCAACAATACCTTGCAGATGGAAGCAGTACATTAATGATTTCATTTGTCAGTCCCTATTGTCGCTAATCTCTTTGATCCCTGTCTTTTTTCCTGAGTTCCCAGTACATTAGTTCCCTTTTCTTATATTTTATCTTTCATTGTAATGTTCCACCAAATGTTGCATTTTATTTTTGCTTTATTCAATTGATTTCTCTCTCATGAAATTGGACTTTTTACAATGAAGGCATATTTAGCATTTTGCCAGGCTTCTATTTGCAAATAGTATACAAACAGGAACCCCCTAGAAAGAAATACAATGAAGTGATAAATATGTACTGTATAGAAAGAGATAGGTGTGAATCCACATTTTCTCTCATTCCTTTGAGCAAGAGGGAAACAGACATTGAGCCCTCCTAGAGTTTCAATTTTCTTGTCTTTAAAATATAGATATAACACTTTCTTTGCAGTATTGTTGAGTATTGAAGTTCCAGAATATCAACTACCTAGCTCACAACAACTTACAGTCATCATTTTTTATCTGCTATTTCACTACAACTGTGATGAAATTGTCTATGTGGGTCTAAGTGTTAAAGATTAAGCATTAAAGAATAAGAAAGGAGAATATTTTTATAACTGTGGTAGCTAAAGTTAAGAATCACTAACCTAGAGGAATAGATTGACTATATTAGATTTTCATTAAGATTAAAACTTTTGGCTAATGAACATTAAGTCTGAAAACTTAGGATCCATATCTATTACACACACACACACACACACACACACACACACACACACACACACACACACACACACACCATACACTTTTAACCTGATTTAAGAAAAAGACAAGCAAACTAAAAGAAAACCTTGTAAAACGCTTCTCCAAGAAGATAGCCAATGGACAAAAGCATATGTAAAGTTGTCAAGTTCACTAGTTATTAGAAAACTTCAACTTAAAGACCAATGATATGCTACTTCCAGCAAATAGAATGTCTCTAAATAAAGTCGTGAAAGAAGCCAATGGGAGGAGATGACCTGGAATCTGCACACCGCCTGCAGGAAAGTAAATTAAACTGGAGAATTGGCAGCACAAATCACATTACATACATGCGTCTCTGACGGTCTGATAGTCTCACTCATATGTCTTCTAAAAGACTTGCCTTAGAATGTTTACAGCCATGTTATTTCTCAAACTAGACCTTCCCACATGTTCAAATGTGATTCCATTGGATAAAATATAGTATGGTATATGTATACACGGGAATACTATTTAGAAATGGAAATGAATAAATTATAGTTTTGTAGCCCAACATGACCGAAGTGCATCTATCACAAATATAACAGCAAAAAATAAGTCTGGCACAGTTGGATGCCAGCAATTTTGTTTCTTTTACAAACTTCAAAACTATGCACAAGATGGGCTGGAGAGATTGCTCAGTGGTTAAAGCTAATGACCCAGGTTTAGTTGGCCCACGTAAAGCCAGAAGCAAAGGGTGACATATTCACCTTCGGTTTGTTTGCAGAGACTAGAGGAACTAGTGGGTGCATTCTCTCTCTCTCTCTCTCTCTCTCTCTCTCTCTCTCTCTCTCTCTCTCTCTCTCTCTCTCCTTGCAAATATACACATAAATAAGTAAAAGTAAACTATGACACTTAAAGTTACAATGGTAGTGAGTTGGTATCATGGTAGGAAGGGAGGGTGCTATGTTGAAGGCTCAGACGGAGGTGGGGGTCTGTGGCTGGGGGGGTCATGGTTACTCAGGAATCTTCACTTTGTAATACTGATAATGAATGCAGTAGGTGTGTGCCTGTCTGTATATTTACTGCATTTCAACAAACAGTTGGAAAATCATATATCTATATCTATATATCTATGTCATCTATATCTATCTATATCTATATCTATCCATATCATCTATCTCTATCTACATCATCTATATCTATATCTTAATCTATCAATCAATCAATCAATCAATATTTGTCACTGTGATTAATTCATTAAAATTTCTTCCCAAAGATAAAATGTACCTGAGGTATGTTCAATCAAATGAATATTTGAGACTCAAAGTAGAAATTTACTTGATTTTCTTTTTTAGAAATAAATATTTCATTTGCTCATTTTCCCCAATCCCTCACATTTCCAAAGAGAAAATAGATACCAGATGAAATCTCCAATCTGGGCAAGACAGGATGCTTATCAACTAATCACCTTTGTAAGCATTTTATAATCAGCATTTGGCTTCTTTCAAGCCATCAATAAACAGTTTGATACATTTACCAGACATGATTCAGTAGAATTGGATTGTTGATTGATGTAGAAATCTATTTTTACATCATTCTTTTGGACAAGCTTTGTGCTAGTTTCTCTAACTTGTGTTTCAGTGTTATAATTAAGAATGCACAAGGAACACACCTGAAGACTGAAAACTTTTTTCTCTGAGTGCGTGGATAGCTCTCACAAAATGTACTTTTATTTACTCAGGGTCCTCACAGGATGCTTCTGTGATAGAAATTTATTTTAAAGATTCATGCCAAGAGAAAATTGGATCCTTACCATGGTTTGGTTGTAGTTGACCCAGTGCAATGCCAGGGAAGGTACTAGAACTTCCAGGAGCTAAAGCCCAAAAGGACTCAGAAAGGATTCATTCCAGACAAGAAGGAGAAGGATGAGTCTCACACACTGGGGTAGTTACCATGAGAATGGGTGGACATAAAAAAGTTCTGCTTTCCCAGCTTCTCTCGTGACTGTATGATCTTTCCACAATGCACATTCTCTGTGTGTCATCCATCACATTATTAGTCAGAAGGCCCCCATCACCAAAAGCCAAGCATAGTACTATATGCTATCATACTTTGAGATCTAAATGCTCAATACATTTCTTTTTTTTATTAAGTACCCAGTCTTTGGCACTTCATTGTTGCAACACACATAATAGACTAAGACATCCCCCATGAAAAGGTAAATGTATTCTCTTCACTTATAAACAAGGCAAATGCCCTGTCATTGGACCACCAGAATAAGCCGAGCTAAAGGGGCCTTTTTCTTTATACTATACTTTCTATATGGTTCACTACATTTTGTCCTGATTTATATTTTTGTCCATAATTTTATTGTTATTTCTTTGTAAGATTCTATTTAAGTTGCCTTCAAGGAGGAAACATGAAAATGAAAAATGTTTTTGCAAACATATAAATATATAAATGTTTTTGTTATTCATTATGGCATAGTAGACAATGCAGGTTTAACCTTTTTAGAAACTACTGTGCAATCATGAATACCGAAACACAAGAGAGCTGCAGCACATAGAAAATATCAAATAGATGAAACTGAATCTAATAGCGGTCGGTTTAGGGGCTAGGGAGAGATGGTTTAGTGAGTAAAGTGCTCACTGCATAAGTATGAGGACCTGAGTTTGGATCCCAGCACCCATGTAAATGCTGAATGTGGTGGTCTGTGCATGTCATCCCAGTCCTGGGGAGGCAGGCAGGAATAGGAGATCTCTGGGCTTTACCCGTTGGCTGGTCCAGCAGAATCTGTGAGCTCAGCAAGAGACCCTGTCTCAAATAATAAGGTGGAAAGTAACTGAGGGATTCCCAGATGTCAGCTTCTGGCCTCCTTGGGCATGTGCACATGGGCACAAACACCGACACACAAACATGCAAACACACATGCATGCAAATCACACCCATACACATGCAACAAAGCTATCAGCTTAGACAATTCATATCTTCAAAGCACACAAAGGTCAATGAAGAAATTTGTCATGGGATTTGAAGAGTTTCTATAAATCAGATAGTAAGAAAGATTTAATATAATAGTGACCTTATTTATTGCTTTTGAAGGAAATGTTTACATTTTTAATTGTATCTCTATTTTTTTGTGTGTGTGTGAAATAACAGACCCGTACTGCTGAATCATGGGGATACATTCTTAGAAATGTGTCATTAGACAACCTTTTCATTGTGCAAATGTCATATAATGTACTTAAAAGTAAGAATATGACATCTTTAGATTATACTCTCATGAAACCACTGTGTTATATATGAACAGTTGTTGACCAAATGTTCACTATGTGTTTGAGTGTATATAAAATATTTTATCCTATGTTAACGAAATGTTTCTCTGAAAAATAAACATTTAGGAAACAACTCAATCTGAAGTAAAATTCATTGCCTTTTGTTTTTGTAGTTTAGTTGTTGTGAGTTTTTTGTTGTTGTTGTTGTTTAGCAGGAGATCTAACCCAGTATTGCATATCATAGACAAGCACTTTACCATTCAACCAAATACACTCAGCTCTATGGTATAAACTTATTCTCTATACTACTAAACTTAGTAAGTTTATAATAATAGCAAATACAGCTATTATTATAATCAATCACCCAGTAGGACAAATTAATTAAGATAACTAAATTTGTGTAACATTAAAATATACTCTTCCAATGAAGGGTTACCATGACTGAATATGTATTTTGTCTTTATTTCTCACAGCTGTGCTATATATAAGTATATCATCAGGATATTAGTCATGAACAGGAAACTAAAGAAAAATATATGCTAAGCAAGCTTGCATCATCATATTGCTATAACTTAAAATAGAGTGACCTTGAACAAAGAAATTAAATAAAAGGAAACTA
>PVHP010041378.1:0-15451 GCA_004024765.1 Zapus hudsonius | reverse complement strand
CTCTTCAGTGCTAGTGTTACAGGTATGCATGGCTATGTCCAGCTTAGACCAGCTTTCTACATGGGGCTCAAATTCAGGCCCACATGCTTGGGGCTCTACATAGCCATCTCTCCAGCACAGGAGATGAGATTTTTAAGATGTCATAGGCAGGCTCTACTTCATGGATTAGTTATCACAAAAGTAACTTTGCTATAGAAATAAAGTTTCTTGCATTATACATGTTTTATTGCTTGCACTCTTGCTCTTTCTAGAGCCCAGCTTCTCAAACTGTGTATTTGTGTATATGTGTAGGGGGATGAATTTAGCAGACAGTTTCATGTGAAAATCTAAAACAGACACAGTTTATGGGAGGAAGGGTTTTTTTTTTTTTTTTTGCTTACAGATCCAAGGAAGTAGCATTAATGGTCAAAGAATGTGGTTCCCATTCATAAAGCCAAGCAAAGAGAAAAGCCACCATCAGCCAGCAAACATCAAAAAGCAGTAAACACAAAATTGGCAGCAAGCAGGACCCCCCAGAGCTCAGACTGCTCTCTTATACATTTCAGCTGTAATTCAGGTCTGCTTCCAGTGACACCTCCTCCAGCCAGGTGGCTGGAGACCCAAGTTACAAGCTTTAATAAAACACATGGGTCTATGGAGAGACATACATTCAAATTACCACAGGAGGTCATGGAACAATTGGAAACAGTAAAATGCTTTTGAACACACAATGACCAAAAAGTAATCAAAATTCAAATGTCTAATGAATCTGAGGTTCTGCTGACAACATCTCCCTCTATTGTATCACATAACCTCATTGATCAGAAAACATGTGCATTGCTACAGTTACTTTCCGGTTAGTTGCTGGAACAAAACACCCAATAAGAAGCAGATGATGGAAGAAAATAGTTTACTTTAGCCTACAGTTTGGAGTTTAAGCTTCATCATAGCAAGCAGATCATTATTTGAGGAAGCAGCAAGAGAGTAAGCTGAATTATGGCAAGAGGGAGAAGAGCATGCTATCATATCCAAAACCCTGCCAGCAACTCATCTCCTCCAGCAATGCTCCACCTCCCAAATTGTCACCAGCTGAGAATCAAGTATGAGGTTTAGTCACAAACAAATTTCATGTTCAAGCAACCACACAAACTACATTGTGCATGCCATCATGCCACAGAAGGCCAACAAACACTGCCCTGAAGCACCACAGCTCAGATATGAATTTTGACTGCACATAAAAACTTTTATGTTCTTATAAAAGCATACGTTCAATTAAACAAATTTAATTTTTCCCACCACCATTTCTCCAATATAAGTATCCAAATAGTATATCTTTGGATTATGTTGTTTTAGTATTATTGGAATTAAAAACTGCTGTTTAAGTTTCTGACTGGAGTTTCATAAACTGAATGAGTAAATTTTGGCATAGAATTTCTAAAAATTTCATAAATGGCCTTAAACATATGTCTGTCATTTTATACTATGCATTTCTGCAAAATGGTATTCTCAGCATTATTATGAAATAAAGATATTGATCAGCTCTGAATGACATTGAAGATTCTCTGTGTCCTAC
The DNA here is from genome assembly GCA_004024765.1 of Zapus hudsonius. Taxonomy (NCBI): domain Eukaryota; kingdom Metazoa; phylum Chordata; class Mammalia; order Rodentia; family Dipodidae; genus Zapus; species Zapus hudsonius. The sequence goes on along the minus strand of PVHP010041378.1, from coordinate 13,899 downwards.
AACATCAAATATTAAGCCAGGATTCAATTTTTTTTCTGCAAAAATAAATCAGCACATTCATCTCATTAGTATGTAAATTTGCTTTCACCTTTAATGAAAGATAAAATTATACATACCAAAAAACTATTTCAAAATAAATTTCTTTGTGATTTGTTATCCATCAACATTTTATTTGTATATCTATTATATATACCTATACATTTGAGGTTGCATAAACATTTCTCAGGTAAAAAATGACCATAAGTGGAAAAATTTTTAAGAAACCATACTGTAGAGTACTCTCTCTCTAGTTTTCTCTCTCTGTCTCTGTCTCTCTCCTTCTTCTTTCTCTCTCTTTCTCAAAATGGAACACCTCTGTAATATAGGAAAAAGGTCTTCCCCATATTGAACTTCCTAGTCTCTACTACCATGAGAGACAAATTTCTTCTAAATGACTCAGTCTGTGTTATTCATTTTCAGTAGCAGAAAATATACTAAGGCATTACTCATGCTTATAACATCGAGTAAATTGAAAATATCTAATTTACAAAATCTGAAAAAAGCACATCTATGAATAGCATATAAATTGTTGCATTTAATGGTGATAAAGTGAACTACCTTTATAAAATCAGGAAAGATGACAGAGCACCAACTTTTACATTTTAGCATTTTCCTGAGTATCCTAGCCAAATTAAAAGCATAAAAATTAAAGTTAATATAAGAATTTAAAAGGAAGAAAAATTGTCATTATGGCAGGATGATGCCAGTTTTCTTTGTGGAGATTCTGAATTTATAATTTACTAAAGAGTTTAGTAAGTTTCCTGGTTTTAAATGTAACCAAATGTACAATTAATCCTATTGCATTTCTGCAAATGTGAAATAATTTTTAGAGTATGTATTTCCTTTACCTGAATGTTGTAAATAATTTCATTGCCGTGTCATACTTTACTTTTGCAATCTACTAACCTGCTTGATTTTGGGCACATAATCAAGTGAAGTCGAGGCTATTACTGGCTTGTTTACTGTAGTCTTCCTCTTAGGTTTGAAAAAAATATTTTAGGTGACTGGCAGGAACATGGTGGATGTCTTGGATTTTCCCAGGCCACACATCAATGCTAACATGTGTGACCTGTGTGCTTTGTAGGGAGGCTTGAAAAGATTCATCTCACTGGGAAAATGTTGATTCTTTCAGATGGAGAAGGAAAAAAATGGCACCATTGAATTGATGGAGCCACTTGATGAAGAAATCCCTGGAGTTGTGGAAGTAGTTGGAAGAGTAACAGCCAAGGCAACCATAATGTGTGCATCTTATATCCAGTTTAAAGAAGATTGCAATCTTTTTGATCTTGAACTTTACAATAAAGCTGTGAAAGTTATTGATTACCCAACTAGGTTGGGCGCCACTATTGCACAGATGGACACTTCTTGTCTTTCTTGTCTGTGTCATACAGCAGTGTCTTCTGCATTCTCAGGCCATCAGTCGGTATAACTTGAGGATGTTCCCTGTTTCTTGGAGTAGTATTGGTCTCACACCAGGTATTTTAATGGAAGGAATTTAATGTAAGCAATCCCATCCATACCCAACTGTGAGAAAGCTAAATTTACAGAAGAAGAGAATTAAAATAACACATGGAGGAAACAGGAAACATCTTCCTGGCATAAGACTGAGGGGGACATAGGAGGCTTGGAGGAAGGACTTCAATTACCCCAGGAAGGGATGCTCCCTGATGATGCCAGAATTTTAGGCGCTTGAAGGGCCCTAGACACCTGCATCCCAGACTTCTAAAGTGTGTGTTTTTGGTTGCTACAGTTATTACTGAAGGGTCAAAACAAGACAGTTCTGACACTGGTGTAAGTAATTGGATATAGAAATTAACAAAGAGCCTTTGTTCTGGTGCTGTTAGCAGGATGTTGCTAACCTGAGGAAAGATGCTCCCTCTTCTTGCTTTGTGGTACATCTGTAGGGAGTTAACTGGCAATAAAAATTTATTTTCTGAGTTTCAGCCCTAGCATTACCAAGTGAAATGTGGAAAGGTGAGTTTGGAGCTGAGAGATGAATAGCTGCATGCTCGTTCAGTACCAGCTCAGCATAGGCTAACTCAATCTTGGTAATGGTTTCTTGGGTAATGTCTGTGATTCTGGTTTTTTTTTCCAAATCTGGTAATTGTTTGGTCCTTAGATTCTTTTTTTATGTTGATTACAGTTTAGTGAAAAGAAACAACCCCTATGTCTGGGAGTGATTAGATCTCCAAAAGATGCAGGAGACCCCAGACCCATGAACCCCAAATTCTGGTCCTTGTCCAAGTTATCAAAGAATTGAAAACACAGACTCAGGGTAGGTTCAATTATGAATTGTGAGATTTATTTTAGGAAGAAATAAGATGGAAAGCAAAGCAAGAAAGTTCAAGCCAAAAGAAATGCCTAGAAGGGGTAGGGGAGATGGAGAAAATCTCCCTGACCTCTCTCAGGAAGAAGCCTCTGGGGAATGGGCTCTCACACACAGGAGACAGAAGAGGCTTCCGTGTCATAAAAGTTAGGAGTAGACAGAGTAGAGGAGAATATGAAAAGGTCTTTATGAGAAGAATATGGAGAGGACTAGCAGTGGGATTGGCTATTATCAGGTTGTATGGGCCATTGGTGAGTGATTACAGCAGGGTGACTGGAGTGGTATCGACATTTTAAAGAGATAAACAATGAGAAGGCTAAGAGAACTCCTTTTGGAAACGTGGAATGCAGTTAATTTGGCAGTTTATAGGAGGCAAGGCATTTTCATACAAGAGAGGACAGAAATTGTAAAGCAAGGGGAAGTACCAGCAAAAAAAAACAACAGGAGTAATTAACATCTAAATTGATAAAGCAAGATTGAAAGTGTCATCAGAAGAGAATGAGGTGAAGTTTAGCTGGATTCTTCCTGTCCTTTAGACGCTATCAAGTTAGTAGACCCATTTGTGACAGGTGTGTAATGGATGGACTCTTTCCTTTAAGTGTGGAAACTGTCAAATTATGATTTAAATAGCATCTATAGTAAAGTGCCTAATTTCACATGAAGCTTGCCATTTGAGAAAGTAATATGCAAAAGATGACTATATCAGGATGAAAAATAACAGGTGCCTGCATAGCAGCGAGAGCTCACAAATCCACCCACATATACTCAGTGGTAGGGATTGGAGCAATCACCCTAAAACAAAGTGCAATTTATAGACTTAATTTTTTATTTCTGTTGGAACTAAAGTTTCATATCAGCATATAGATAAAGTATCCTATAATTGTACTTCATAATCCCACCCCCTAAGATTTGAAGAAAAGCTTGCTAGTCAAAGGTTTTAAGTACAATCTAATATGAATGAATACTAAAATGAATCACTGTAATAATTTTACCTTCAATATGCTGTTGTTGTTTGGGCTTCTCTTCTAAAATTCCAGAGATTTGATTTGTAAAACACTCCATGGAATATGGAAAATAAACTATATTTAGGACATCAATAGTATATTCACAGAGTGTCACCATGGCTTATGTTGCAGTCAGCCTTCTAGTTGCTGCGCAGAAGAACCCGAGTAAAAGCGGCTTGTGGAGGAATGGGTTTATTAGGCTTACGGACTCGAGGGGAGACTCCATCCTGGCAGGGAAAACGATGGCATGAGCAGTGGGGTGGACATCACCTCTGCCACAGCACTGCAAACAGCGGCAGGAAGGTGTGCCAAACACTGGCAAGGGGAAGCTGGCTCATAACCCCATAAGCCCACCCCCAACAACACAGCTTCATCGAGGTTGTAAAACCCAAACTGCCATCAGCTGAGGATAAACCATTAAGAACACATTCATTTGTTTGTGGGGGACACCTGTATCAAACCATGACAGCTTACAAATATGAAATTTTGATTTTTATATCTGGAATGACCTCACTTTGTATAGAAAATGACAATGGAGGTGATATTTCCTGTTAAGGGTTTAGTCATGGACAAAGAAAATGCTGGAAAGCAGAGCCTTGCTCCACTGTACAGCCACCTTCCTGCTGTCATGTCTGTATATGCCATGGTAAACAAAGTGAAAATTTAATTATATTAATATGGATTAGGAGCAAGGTGATCGGACTAGCCCATGGGAACACGGACACTACTTTTCCTGCCTTGGAAAAACTAGAAATCCTCATCTGATCCAGGCTCATCCAAGATGGCTGCAAACAACTCCTCAGCAACAGCTTCCTGCTTCTTCCTCTGCCTAGCACACCTGTGGGAAGGCCCCTCTTCAGTCAGTCTCTTGAGTCCACCAACCAACCAGGTCTCTCCCTTCCAAACCTGAACCTGAAGATGGGGCTCATTGTAATTGGCTAAATGACCCTGGCACTCGTGGGTAACTCTCCTAGTCCTTGGCTCTTGGCCTGTTTTGACCCTTTACTGCTCTCTTAGCTTTCTCTTTTCATAAGGGAGCCTGGGAAGTGGGAGAATTTCTTTTTCTATTCGCTTTCCTGCTTTGTTTTTGGTGCTTTCCTGCTAGCTTCCCATGTATGTATAATCCTCTTCCCCTAGAGGTTTCCCTGGAGATGAACCTTGTTTTTGGTTTGGGCTTTCCTCCTTTAATTTCCCTCCTAATTCTCCCAAAATTAATCTCATAATTCATAATTTATTCATCTTTTAGTCCACATTTTCAATTCTTTCATGACTTGAACAAGGACAGAAAGTTGAAGTTAATGGGCCTGGGTTCTCCTGCATGTTTATGGAGTTCCTCCCAGGACTCCAATACCACATCATTAGGTATTAGTAAGTATATACTATGGTGATGACACAATGAAAAAATCAGCCAAGGATTCGTCAAAATGTGTCCTTATTGGTAACATATGTATGTCTGTACATTAAACAATGATAGTCAGTGTTCTACATAGATTTCTTTACATCCTGTTTTAAAAATTCACTCTAATATAAGCTCCCTCCACTATTTTCAGTGTTCTTTGAATTGTCAAGGTACCTTTAATGAATTCTGTGAGAAAACTGCCTTTAGGCTATTGTAACTTTAGGAGCAGTGTGAGAAGGTTCTGTGCTTGGAGTTTCTTTCCTCCCATTCAGCCCCCAAGGTTTGTTTGTGGGAAGATATAAGCACAGAAGCCCAGCTCCAAGATAACACAGCTTGGAGGCATAATTCACAATATTCAAGTATCCTTTCAGGATCAAACAGATTTTTCAGTGAAGATTTTTTGCTACAATATCATCCTTGCACATTTCATTTTTTCTAACTAGTCTGTCTCTTCAGGTCTGCTGTTGTGCCTGCGGTGTTGCAGATACTGATACAGGTTGCTGATAATTAATAATTGTAAGCAACACGGGGAGAGAGAGATTTGGAATCCTCCCTTCCCCCTCCTCCTACTCTGAGTTCTTGTCCTCTAATGCCAAAGAATTGTACACAGGGACAGAATTAAAATTTAATTACACATTTATTCTAATTTAGATTAGGAAAAGGGGAGTTGGATGGGGAAATTTCCCAGTCATCATGTGGGAAATTACAGAATTTTCCAGCTACCAGTGTGGGGAGAATTTGTTTCAGAGAGTTTAAATAAGCAGCCAAAGAAAAGATAACAGAAAGCTCCCATTATGAGAAGGAGAGGTTCATGAGAGAAAACGCCTGGAGCCTGCCCCCTACCCCAGCCATCAGCTGGGGTAGGGGTACAGGCCTTACCTCACTGAGCAGTCCTTCTACTCCATTGCCATGTGGTGGAAGAGGGGCCTACTTCCTCTAGGGAAGCCAGTTTTAAGTCCTCCCCAGGTGAGTCAGAGAGATAGCTAATTGGTTTATATTTGACCAATCAGTTTTAGCACCTAGGTTGTAGCTCTAACTAAACACCTCCCATTCAAGGGGAGGGGCTGGAAGGGGAAGGGTGGTCCCTGCAGGCTCCAAGGAAGTAACCAATCAAGAGGCATACAGATACAGGAAAGGAGCCAATAGAAATACCACACACCCTGTGACCTAAGCTGTATTATAATTAGATAGCTTCTGTCCATAAAAACCCTGCTCCTTTGTTCTTCGGGGCTCCATCTTGCCTGGACATTCATCTGCCTGCTTGTGGAGCCCTACTGCTCAGCCAAAGAATAAAATCCTCTTGCTTTTGCATCTGCTGGTGTGGTTATTGGAGTTTTGGGTTATGCTCTCCTGAGAGAGGCCTTGGGGGTCTTTCAGAGGAAAGCTTCCATTGTTCTTTGGCCTCTCTCTAGGAATAGTGCCACTCCTTACCAGCAGCTTCCTTAGACATTTCATATTCCTGGCATCTAGCATCTTGCAGTCTCCTACATGGATTTAGCATCACTCTGACATTTTCATCTTAAGGACATTATGCATAGAGTCTGACTCTGACACATACTTCCAAGGCCTTCCACTTTTTTATAGTTTGCTTGAGGTAGGATTTTATTATGTAGCCCTAAATGGGCTGGAACATTCTATGTATGTTAGGCTGGTCTTGAACTTATAGCATCCTGCCTCTCCTGAATTCTGTGATGACAGGTGTGCACCACCATGACTATGGAAATCTGGTTGAAGGCCACTGTAACCACACAAAAGTTGTATGTTTCATGCCCACAAACCACCATCATTTGGATAATGCCACAGTCTGCCATAAACATGAGTTGTACTAGCTGGGCTCTCTGAAACAGTGGTTACTGTGGCCTTTGAGATCCTTGCTAACTGAACTCAGAATAACAAATCATATGGAAATGATTCCCTAGGCATCCCTATATAAGCAGAGTGCCCCACCCAGGGCACTATTGGAAAACAAAACCTTTTGAGCCTGCTGTGGCTAAGTTTTGCCATTTCTTTTTTCCTTTTTTTTTTAATTTTAAGGAGAGGAGAGGAGAGGAGAGAGAGAGAGAGAGAGAGAGAGAGAGAGAGAGAGAGAGAGAGAGAGAGAGAGAGAGAGATAGCGCCAGGGCCACCACCTTGTGGGTCTGGCTTATGTGGGTCCTGGGGAATTGAACCCGAGCCTTAGGCACTGGAGCCAAGTGCCTTAACCGCTGAGCCATCTCGCCAGCCCAAGTTTGGCCATTTCTTGAGACTTGCTCAGGGCATCTTTCTGATTGTACCAGTACAGAAGACTTCCTTTCTTTTTAATAATATTAATCTCTTCAGCATTTGTTTTCTTCTTTGTGAAAACTTCAAATGTACACCACTTTCTAGTCCAGTTGTATGTTTTTATTTTAAAGATCTGCCTTCTCTGTTTATTGCTTGTATTTCTGCCCATAAATATGGCAAACAGCAGTCATCAAATTTCATGCTACTGCTTGAATGTTGTGTTGCTGTTAACCATCCTCTGAAAAATGAATTTGGTCATCATAGTTAAATTCAGTCTTCCACAAAGTCTTGGGACATGGAAAAATATAGACAAGTTATTTGTCACAGTGTAACAGGAACAGCCACTACTCCAATTCCTAACAGTCTGTTCTCATTTGAAATTTCATAAACACAATCTTTACTGTCTACATTCTTATCAACATTCTGGCTTTCAGAACTCAACTAGAGTCACCTTGTTGAGATTAGGCTATGTCCTGCTTTATATTACTCATATTGTGTCAAACACAGACTTACAGGCTGTGCCTTTTCATGACTGATTTCATTTTACAAAGCAATATTTGACTTCATTTTGCTGCAAATGCAAAATCAGAATGATTCTGTACCTCATTGTGCATGTAAACTGTACTGCTTGTCCAGTACCACCCATGAAGCATAGGCTGACACATAACTTGTTCCTGAAATTACAAGTATACCACCCTACAAACTTATAAAAATAAAGTGGGACCATAAGAGTTCATTGGGTGCATTAAAACCATATCAGAATAAAACAGGCCTGAGAATTTTTGAACACACACCAAAGAAAGATGCAACACCCTCACCTGGATCTCATACAGAGGAGGACACTCAACCCTGTGGTGGTTACTTCCTCAACCGACCTGTCATCTGACTACTCAGTGTCTGTATTAAGGGAACAAAGGACTGACAGGCAGAGAAATTCTAATTGTTCCTGAGATGGAAGTTTAGACCCACTGCTAACAAAGCCTACTGGAATTGTGGTCTGTCCTTCTATCTGTCCATCCATCTATACCCAGTCCTTTACTTCAGATGCTTGATCTCCATGGTCCTGCAGCTTCATTCAGCCCTGAGGCACCACCCTGTAATCCTAAAGCCCCTGAAACCCAGCTTTGTGTCTTAACTGTTCTCTGAGTTCATTAATAATCTTATCTAACCACCACAGTGATTCTATGCATCTGTATCAGCTCTCTGCCACTGAGCCAGCAGAGCTTTTTAAACCCTTGAACTCTGCTGCAGCCTCTTTAAACATTTGAATATATATATATATATATATATATATATATATATGTTTCTTTTGTATATATATATGATTTGTATATATATAAATATATAAATCATATATAGAGAGATCAAATATAAAAATCATATATATATGAATATATACATATATATATATATATATATATATATATATATATATATATATATATATATATATATACAGAGAGAGAGAGAGATCTGAAAGTTGATTTTAGGAATGAATATTGGAAGAATAGATCTGTGTTTGCCCATAGCAGCCAGTCCACAGTCAACTGTTAAGGGAAATTGGGATACTTGGCAAATTGATGGCAAAAAAAGCTGATGTAGCTTGTGAATTTATTGCTGTTCAATGAACTGCTATTGTGGAAAGACACAAATGATTCTGTCATTGTGTCTATTCTTCTGGCAAAATGTGCTCATGACACCCATTATACTCTGCTTATAGAATTCGAACCTTTTCCTAGCTTATTTCTCGAAACTTTTCTAAACTCCTCTAACTTCTGAACAAGGTTGGGTGCTAGATATGATCACAAGAACAATCTCATTTCTATTTATTTATTTATTTAATCGTTTTTATTGGCTTAGAATTATATATATTAACACAACAATATGCTCAGTATCATAGGTTATTAGATAAAGCCATTGAATCCAGGATGACATTCCCTCTTATGCATTAGTTATTCTACACCCCCCATGACTCTTACATTCTTTCTGCCACCCTCTTATGCATATTCCCCTGAGTCATAGTGGGTGAGTTTAAATTTTGCATAGTTATTAGGTTTTTAAGAGTCTGTAAATTTGTATTTTGGACAAATTTTGGCACCCTTGGTGCCTCTCTCCATTGTCCTTCTCTAGGTTATCTGCCTTACTGTGGGAGTAGCTCTTTTGCTCATCATCTCACTTCCTTAGAGGTTGTGTTAGGGCTCTAAATGGTGAGTTTGAGGTGAATCGTCTCCTGCTTGGGTGTCCCCTGTCAAATCAGTTCCACAATCTCACTTCTTTATTCAAATTTTCTTTAAAATTTCTATCATTGTGACAAGATCCCTGAGGTAAATGATTTATAAGAAGGGAAGATTTATTTTGGCTCATGGTTTCAGAGGATTAATTAATGATCATTTGAACCCATTACTTTGGGACTGTTGTCAATCAGAACAGGGTAGTGGAGAATGGATAGTGGAGCAAAGCTGCTCATCTCATAGCAACCAAGAATCAAGGCGAGAGGAAAAGGCTATTGTCCTAGCATACCTTTCAAAGGCATGACCTCCATAACCTAATTTCCTTCCACTAGGCTCATCACCTCCCAATCACTCCACAGGCTGGCAAACAAGCCTTCAATAAATAGCCTTTATGGAACATTTAAGATTCAAACCGTAACATTAATAATTGTTTTAGTTTGAGGATATGGAAAATGGACCTTGACCAAGGATGTGAGAGGAATTAATTTATTTGAGGAGGGAATATGATCTTGAGAAGCATGGTAAATGACAAAAGGAAAGGTAATAAGAAAGCGCTTTGGGCAAATGGGAGTCCAACTCACTAGATATCTGATACACAATGTGAAACATTCCTCAGAATTGTCTGCTGACAGCTAAGGATACTGAAATATTTGCTGCTAATTTCCATATTTCCATGTCTCATTTGTTTAAGATCACCTATGTAGGAAGGGGTAGAACTTAATACTGAGCACTTCTGGACTGCCCCACTTACAGATCAAGCATTTTCTAGGGCAGATGAAGGAAATATGTGAGCTATAATTCTATATTGTTTGATTTGTTTACTTTTTTCTTTCTTTACTTTTTGAAAGAGAGAAAGGAGTGAGAGAGAAATAAGAAGAGGAAGAGGGAGAGAGAGAGAGAGAGAGAGAGAGAGAGAGAGAGAGAGAGAGAGAGAGAGAGAGAATTGGTATGCCAGAAGCTCTTACCACTAGAAATAAACTCCAGATGCATTTGCCACTTTTTATATCTGACTTTACATGGGTACTTGGGAACTGAACCAGGGACAGTAGGCTTTGCAAGCAAGCACCTTTAACTAATGAACCATTTCCTGAGCTCATTTTCTTGTTTTTTAACGTGTGATATTTGTCTAACCAACAAGCATGTAAATTCTAAAAACTCTTTATTAAGTCTCTTTCAAATAAATAAAAGTATTAATAAGTAAATAAATACTTTTAATTATTTGAGAGGGAATGAGACAGACAGAAAGAATGAGTATGGACACATGAGGGCCTGCAGCCACTGCAAAGGAACTCCTGGTGCATGATCCACTTTATTTATCTTTTGAGTGGCTTTAATGGAATCAAACCTAGGATGTTGGGCTTTGCAGGAAAGAGACTTTAACCACAGATCAATCACTTCACCCCACTCCGGTTGCTTTTGTTTGTATTATTGTCTTGCCCCTATTAATTCTGGTGAGATGCTTGCTCCTGCCAAACTAAATCCATCCAAACCTTCAAGATGTGGGACCTTGCCTTCTTACAGACTTTTCTTTCCTCTCTTCTCTCTTATGCCAAGCATTCCAGCCATTCCTGAAGTGACTCCTTTCTGTCTAGAATGTCCTTTCTCTTTTCCAATGAACTGACATCTATCATCTTTCAAGGTCAGTCAGCTAAGTGACACTTTTAAAGAAAATATTGCTTGCTAAGGGCTGTGGCTAAGTAGTAGAACCCTTACCTAGAATGTGCAAGGCCCTGGGTCTCATCCTTAGCACCAACCAAAAGCAAATGTTCCAAGTTTCATATCATGTTCTTTTTCAAACCACAATCTGGCTCTTTGCTCTACAATTTATCCTAGTGTGTTGAATTTTATTTTTATACAGGACCACATGCTTTCTAAGTATATGTTCTATGACTGAGCTGCAACTTGAGCCCTTAAAATTTATTTTATGTGTTGGTTTTATCTTTTATAATGTGTATACTGTGTCAGAAATCTCTTTATAGTATATAGCTCAGTGCTCCTTAATATTTTAAAAGAATAAATGAGTGTGAGTAATAAATTCTGATTAGATGAAACAAAGAGATAGATATATCTACCTTGGATAACCTTAACATATCTCTCAAATATTTATAAACTTAATGTATGTATTATGAATTAAATTTCCTGGAAAAATGCTGTATCTGCTCTATCTACTTCCAGAAAGCTGAATAGACTGATAGAACTCCTGTGATCACAGAGAGATGGGATGTTACAATCTCAGACCCAAATTACCTTGGGTTATCTTTCACCCCTTATTAGCCATTTGTTGCCCACCTCTGTGTCTGATATAACATCCTGGTGACTGGTTGATAAGATTCAACCTTTTTGAAATGTACTAACAAACCTCCATCTTCCAGCAACTGAAGGGTTAAGAATGTCATCAGACAGCATCTGAAGCCTATGGTGGAGTTTTTCCTGCTTTTCTGTAACCCACATACCTGAAGGTCAGTCTATGCATTTGAAAAGTGCCTTCATTTATGAATTTCTTCTGTTTGTTGTCTATAAAACCTTCATGAAATTGTTGACACACTGGAACATGGAATTGGGGTAACATTAATCTGTGTTCATAGACCATGGTTACTCATATTGGGCTCCAGAATACTCTAATCCTCTTTGAAATGAGAACTGTATCCTTTGCATTGACAGTAAGGTCATGGTGAATATTCCCTAGAATAATAAGTTTCAAGGTCATTCATTCCAAGATGGGCAGGAGCATACCTACAGCTGCACAAATTGAACTCATTGCAATAAGAGTGAACACATACCTTGGGGTAAGATAGGTGCTTCAGTAAGTGTGTGTTAGAATCTGTAATAGTATTTAAGGTATATTTAAGTATTTAGTAATTTGGAGAAAGGACCTAGGAAACAAAGAATTTCTGTGAAATTCATATTCTGAGAAAGAGGAGGTAATCATAAAATTAGGTGAAAGGCACACTGGTTTTGATTTTGTTTGTACTTAAATAAAATTATAAAAGGTTCTAGTTTTGTTCCATTTTATCATGTTCTCACTGTAACAGCTGAAGTTTGGCATTATGGGAAATAGTTTATGATCCAGAGAACAAGATGATTTGGCAGTATTGGGCCACCTTTCAATAACATTGAGAATTAATTGTGTCAGATGAGTTCAGAACAGCAGGGGATGAAGTTTTGAGATGATCAATCACAAATGTTGAATGAAAGCTGAATCAAGGAGAGGAGTAGAAGCAAACAGTAACCTGCTCTGACCTTTCAGGATGACAAGAGTTTTAAATCTTGAAGTTCCACATAGTCTCAAAGGTACATAATGCCAGAAAGAAATAGTGTTACCACCAGAAAGGCAAATTTTTTTTTAAACTTAAAAGGGATTTATTTGTGATTTCCTATAAATATTTAGCTTGTAAATACAAGACTGTAAATGTATTAAGAGACAATTTCTGTTAAAGTTTTCATTGTGTTTCACTTCAAGTACTGCACAAGTTAAAATCTGATAAAGGATTTACATTCAGTTATCTGAAACTCCCCATCTCAGACTTTTGTTTTAATGTGGTGAGTAACTTCATCTCCAAAGATACCACCATCAGGAAAGGCTCTCTTATGGCTTCTAGGACTTTCATTAATTAGTGTGCTTACAGTTCTCATTTTCTATGTCATTGTCATTATCATTGCTCTCTTCATCACTTTCTACGGGGATGCCAGTGGCAGCTGAAGCACCTTTAGTTTCTCGATCAAGAGGAAAAAAGCCAGTTCCACTGAAAGTGTCTTGTCTCTGGTAGAAGAGGACATATGCTGCTTTGGACACAATTTAGTCTTCAGATGCAGTGGAGACACTACTGTCATCAAAATAGTACCATTTTCCATCATCTTTATTTTTTGCAAAAGCAGTATAATGTCCTCCTCCCATCCCTCCATAATGGTTGGAAACAGCAATCAAATTATAGCAGCTAGGACCTGCATTTGGATTAATTAGGAATTCTGACATATCCAAGTCACTGATAGGAAAATCAACTAAAGTATCTAACTTGTCTCTCATGTATCGACTGTATGAAAATCGCTTGAGATGAACCACAAGTACTGGAGGCAGGGACCATAAGTCTAATTTCTTTGTGGCTTGCTGATGTTCTTTACAATTTGGACAATACCAAGGATCTTCAGCGCCTAACTTTTCTTTTGTTGTAAAAAGTTCAATGCAATCTTTTAATTTCACAAAGGGCTTTTAAGGAGGTTTATATTCCACACTTTCATGTTTTTCAAAATCCTCGCAGCATTTTCATCAAAATATCTCTTTTTCAAATCAGGATCCCAATCCAAAGCAAGAAAAGTTCTTTCATCTAACCTAGGTTGCCTATCATCAAATCTTATATGCCTGGTATCATCTTTGATGTAATTGATGTCAGTATTGCCTAAGTTGTTGAATTGGAATGTGAACAAACTCTTCTTGTGTCCCATGAGTTGACCTTTGCAAGTCTCTTCAGTACATAATCCATTTTCAGAATTGTTATCTCCTCCAACTGAATCTTCAGACTGACTGTTTTCATTTTCTGAGGGAAGTTCTTGATCCTGGCTGGATTCATCATCTGGTTCATCTGTTTCCATTTCACTTGGTGAGCCTTCTTCATGTATGCCATTTGGGCCATTCCCATTAAT
>PVHP010041377.1:0-15451 GCA_004024765.1 Zapus hudsonius | reverse complement strand
AAAAAAAAAAAAAAGATGACTCCTGGCATATTCTGAGATTTTCCCCCTCTCTGTAGGCAAATCAGTTTTCTTTCTTTCTTTCTCTCTCTCTTTTTTGTTTTTTTCTCTTTTAATATCTTTATTGTGAATAAGTATATACATTGTATGAGCAAATCTTGTGAAGTCGCCATTTCCCTCCTCTCTGTCCCCTACCCACTGGGGTACTTCCTTGGTGTGCATACTGGATCTGTCCATAGGTTAGGGGGTTATGAACTGCACCAGAGGTAACCAGTTTTTCTTTTTCTTTTTTTCTTTTCCCTTTGTGCATTGTTGCTGAGGTGGGCAATGTCTCTGGATAGTCTCCCCCACTATGGCTCTTAGATTCTTTCCACCCCCCTCTTCTCAGTTCCCTGAGTCAAAGTGGGTGACTTTTAAGTCTGCTTTAATTGTTGAGATCTTAAGTATCTCTGCACCTTTGCCCTGGGTTGTGTTGGGTCTCGTTGGTGTCTGTCTCCATTGACCTTTCATGGGTTATCAGACTTGATGTGGTGATAGGTCTCCTGTTTGTCCCATCACTTTCTCATAGGTTTCATTTGGGCCCTGTGTGAAGGTTAAGTGTGGATCATCTCCTGTCAGGACGTCAGCCATTATCTCATGTCTTGTAGGTGGAATTGAGTTGTCCCAGGCTCTCTCGCTGCCATCTGAAAAATACAAACACAATCTCCATGGGAGAGTGAGATCAATGTAGGTTAAATGAGACAACATTGCTATTTTGGCTAGCTCCTAATGGGTGTAGCCTCTCTGTAGCTCTCTGGTAGTGGGAATTTCCTAGGAGCCCAGGTTATTTGCCCATAAGATTTTGCCATGGATCCCAGTTCCAATTAAGGGATCCTTGTCACTAAGCGGATCTCTTAGCCAATCAGTAAGCCGTTGATTACCCTCCTCGGTTTAGTGCTACTGTTGCACAGATGAGCATTTCTTGACTTGCTGGTCTCTTCCATACAGCCCTGTGTTCAGTATTCTTGTGACAACTGTCTATGTTGTATATCAGTGGTCTTTGCTTTCTCCAAATATCATTGACCAATTTCCCCTGGCAGCTCATGTAATACCTTCCAGTGCTACACATGCTACCATCTGGGAGCTGGTTACCATTCTGGATCTCGCAGGATCTCTTGGTGTTGTTTGATGACACTCTGTGATTTCTTCAGCAATAGGGTTCTTTCTTTTTTTTGAAAGCTGACTATAATCAATAATATCCTTATAATTTTCATAGTGTTTCTTCCTTCAAATAATCCTAGCCATTCCTTATTTTTATAAGTAATTCAAATAATTTCTTCTACTCCTCCCTGCCCCATTTGGCCCTACCCCTCTAGGATTGGTTTCATATATGTCATCCCCTCTCTTAAGCCCATAATCTAACATATGGAGCAATGTCTTTGCTTGTGTGTGTAATGTAGTGGTGTGGTGTGGAACCCATGTGCTCACCTGCAGTGGGGGGCAAGGGGAAGTCACCTAAAGTCACCATCCATTATTCTTCCACCAGTGATGGTTTGAGCCAGAGTCTCTTTACTGATTCTAGAGCTTGCAGGGCCCTGGCAGTTCTGGGGTCTCTGCTTCCCCGTGGGACTAGAGGTACAGGTACATGAGGCCACACCAAGCCCCATGTAGACTCAAGCTGGGACAGTTTCAGGACCCCTCAAGCCATCACACTTGAAACATACTAACAAACAAACAAACACTTTGCCATCACTCCAGCCCTGGTAAAAATTTTATAACAACATAATAGCCAGGGTCTTGAGCTTGGGTCCAGAAACATGAACTTGGTTTGGGTTTGGCTACTAGTTTGTGACCTTGGATTCGTTACTCTCATCTGTAAAGTAGTTACTGTACATGAACTAGAAAATGCTCCTGACCACTATACAATTGCTCTAATACATTGTTACATTATGTCCAAAGTTGCAAGTCTGAGTTTAGGAAAAACTGAATAAACAGGAAAAGAAAACCAATACTTTATCAGCAATATCCTAGAAGAGGTGCCAAGATGGTTTCTATGGAGCATTTTATGTGATATTTTCAACTGGGCAAAGTATTTGATTTTCTCTCCACTTTATAGGAAGAAAATCTAATTTCAAAAGAGGTAAATAATTTCTCAAGATTCGGCTTGAAAATGTCAAATCTGAGGGCTGGAGCTATAGCTCAGTGGTAAGAGCACTCACTGAGTACATACAAATACAGATACAATGAAACAATAGTAACACAAAAAGCAAAGCACTAATATGCACAATCCCTAATACTACAAAAATAACAATAATAAAAAGAAGAAGAGGGCTTGAATAAACAACTAAGTGTGTTATCAGACTGATTTCCAGTTTAGTTCAAAGAGTTTTGATTCTATATTTTCAATTTTGATTTGTTAATAGACCTCCACTAGTTACTATGTGCTACGTGTTTATTCCCGAAAGATTCATGTGCTGGAAGCTTGGTCCTTGAGGCAATGACACTAAGAGGGCTATACAGCTTAGCATATGGTGAGAAGGTCATGGGGACTTCAGCCTGGGGAGGAATCAGTGCAGATGTAAAGGAATGAACTATGCAATGCAGGAGTGGTTAGTTCCCAGCAGAGGAGGGTGTTATAAAGGAGTGGTTCAGCAGCTGCACAGTCTCTTGGTTTCTCCCTCACAAGGAGATGCCATCCACTATATTGTGACCCATGAGTGGGCCCTTTCCAGGCACCCATGCTGTGCCACTTGCATCATGTGCCAAATAAAGCCCTTCCTTATAATGTACCCAGCATTTTGGTATTTTATTATAGCAATACACAATGGGCTAAGATGCTATGCATAGGTTTGGCCATCATTTTATGTCTATCCATATATAGTACTTAATGACACTTTAGAAAGCATATCCAGGCATTTTTAGTGATGGAATTAACACAAAAAGACAAATAACTTGCTTAAAGCTAGTATTCTGGTAGCAAAACTGGAAAGGAAGGGATTTTTCCATAGGCCATTCTGGGATATCAGGAAATGTTCAAGAATACACAGTGGTAAGAAAGTAGATAATCATAAGCCCTCTTCTGAGGAAAA
This sequence comes from Zapus hudsonius, assembly GCA_004024765.1. NCBI lineage: Eukaryota > Metazoa > Chordata > Mammalia > Rodentia > Dipodidae > Zapus > Zapus hudsonius. The sequence continues at coordinate 12,386 of PVHP010041377.1, read as the reverse complement.
TGGCAAAATGTTTACTCTGAGGAAGCTCTATAAAAAGCAAGTTTGTTTAACAGGTTGTAAATGTTTGGTGTCCTATGAGGTCCTCGTGAAGGATGTACCAGGAAACCCCTGTCTGAAAGCCTCGGCTTTAGAAGCCATGTTACAAACTCTGGGATTGCTTATGAAAGGTGAATATCTTCCTTTTTTTTCTAAAACCTGAAGAAAAGTTGTACGATGCCCACATTGACTAGTTGAAGAGTCTATTAAGAGATGATGGTGCAGAGACAATGCTCTGATGGAGGAGAGCCACCCATAAACCTGCCCATCTTTCCTTCCACCCCAGCCTCAGCTCAGGTGCCTAGTGATTTAAATAAGAAAACAGTCCCAAGCTTTGGACTCAACCAGTGTTTGATGCCCATAAGAAAGAACTATTCTGAGTGTATTATATATCTGACCATTGAATTGTCACTGTTTTCAGACGCTTAAACCTTTAGGACTCTGAGGCACAACCAGAAGAGGCCTTTGAACTGTCAATTTCAACTGTTCTCATTGAGATGGATTTTGTGTTCATTCTTCCACCAGCATTCTAGAAGCTTTCTGAATTAAGGGCCCACAAAGTATCAAATAAGCACATCCTCAAACCTGATGTTAATGTCAGACACTTCAAGTCCTTGCTTTTGCCACAGGCAGCAGGAAGAACTTTGAGTTTTGAAATGTCTCCTTTCCAATTATGCTGTCACAGGCTCTGTTGGACACATCTGGTTTCCTTTGAGGAAAAAAAGAAGCACATCAGTGTAAACAAAGATGGTAAAACACCTTTTTTCCCATTTTTTTCCTTATTTGTCATTCATTCATTTATTTCATGAACTAGTAACCACATATATGATGGGAAGTTCATTATAATAGAGACGGCTTTTGTCCCCAGGAACTGCGAAGCTTGCTGGGGAAAAGAAATAGAAACATAAATAATTATTAGCATCACATAGTATGGGACAAGGAAATTATTGAAGAAAAACAAAAGGGTTCTGAGAAAAATGAGACCATGAGGCCTAGTCCAAGGCAGGAGGCAGGGAGCTGTAGGAGTAAATGTGGAGGTGGTGGTGGAGGTGCTGACCTGAGGGCAGAGCAGGGAGCAGGGAAGTTTCTCAAGATGGGATCTTGACTGAGGCCCACAGGCTTTCTGTGTCACGTGGATCAGAAAAAAAAATCCACAGGGGAAAGAAGAGCCAATGAGGTGTTCAAGCTGATGACAGAGACAGGGGAAGGGGCAGGCGGTAGAAGCCAAAATTCCCAGTTAGCTAATAGGACTGTGCTTCCAAACATGAAGAAGGAATTAAAATACCTTCAACTTCTTAGTTTTCCTCTCTCCCTCTCTCTTGCTCCCTCCTTCTTTCCCTCCCCTAGGGATTAAACTCAAGAAAGCTGAGCATTTATTCTAGCACTGGGCTACATCCCTGGCTTTTCTTGATTCTTCCTGGGATGGTAAGAGCATCTTTTAATCATTTTATAGCAACAGTTTTCAATCCTTTTATAGAGTTTCAACTATGGCCCATCCCTGGTCATGAGCTAGTGGTATGATCTCAAGCCAGCCCACCTCCCTGGAGCTCAGTTATTTAGATCTAAAAGTGGACATTGGGTTATCATTTCAGTCTTACACTCAAATCCAAGACATTGAGAGGAATTTGCCCATTATAGATTCCTTAGAGTTTTCTGTGTAGTTCACCCCCAAAGGACTGTAAATATGATATAGCTTAAGAAACAGCTCACTTTAAGCCTTAAGCCAATAACAGGTTTTATTTTACTAAGTGACGTTAATAGTTTGACATTAATACATAATTCACTATGGCCAAGCTTGGACATAACCAAGCTAGTACTTTTATAGTCTGAGTTAAAACTGTATTTGGGCTAGGTCCTTCACTGCTATTTAGTCAGGCTTCATATCTTTTTTTTCTTTCCTTATATGACCTGGCTTCTAGCTCTGCTCTCTCTTTGTCCCTCTCAGGCACACTGATTTTAAACCATGTCCTCCAGAGTCACGAGAGGGCTGAATTCTTCGAGACCAGGGCCTGAAATTTACCTTTCGGAAGAATAGCAGCTGTACCAAATTGTTGAAGGCAATTAGAAGAAGGGGAAGGGTACGGGGAAGGAAGGAACCGATAAGAGTTCTCAAGGATGAATTTAAATCTGGGATCAGCCAGGTTTAGAGAAAGGCCCATGTTTGTGAGGGTCTAGAGGGAATGCAAGACTGCCAGCAACATCTCTGCAAGTGGCTTTTTCAAGCAGGGACCTTCCAAAAAATGGGTTGGGACACTTCCTATTGGCTAATCTCCCTGAGTTGCCTCCTCTCCTAGGGAGCTACAGAGCAGCCTCAGGGCACCCTGAAGCCTGAAGACCATGGCCATGAATTCTGGCTACACAGTAGATTCATCAGGGCCATTTGAGAAAGATACTGATGCCCACAGACTCTGAGTTCATTAGCTTAGGGAAAAAATGGACATCTTTTTAAATATACTTTCCATGTGACTCAAGTTCATAACTGAGCCTGAGTTCCTTCTGTAGGATGTCAACACTATGAATACACTTTAAAAGGTGTCCATTGGTAGACAGAATAGTCACATTAGAGGTTATAGGCAGGTGACTCTAATGGTTAGAATTTAGATTTACACTGTATTTTGTTTGACCAGTACAATGTTAAAACAAATAACAAAATATAAACAATCAAGCAAATGAAAAATTTAAGAACCAACCAATCATTCCTGATTTTCAGTGCCTTTTCAGGAGGCTTGCTCCTCTGCAGGCTTTTGTACTTGCTGTTACTAATATATGGCTTGTAAGTATTTGCTATCTCAGCTCCCAGTCCACTAAGAACAAGGCACACGCAGCCATTGGTTTTCTTTTCATAATAAGGAATGCTTGCTGCAAACTCAGTTTTAGAGGTACTTCAGGAGGTCACTGGAAATCCAGACAATCCACCTGCAATGACGACTCCTCTTCTCCCTGGGTCCGACAAGCATTTGTGTAGCTCCAGTTATGGGAAAGTTATCCCCAAGGGGAATGGATCCTTTCTAAAGACATTAATTGGACCATGTTATTGTGGAATATTGGACAAAGAGGAAGAACACTGAGCCAGCCCTAAGGAATCCTCCTTTGGTCTTTCAGGCCAGTGCACTGAGTAGTCTTGCCAAAGTCTTCAAGAGCATCGTTGCTTCACCTTGCAGCAATGTGACAAAGTCAGGGCCAGAAAATGGAAGGTAAGATGGGCACTAGTATTTATGATTTTCTTCTCTTCTTTGATATAATGAATACATGTAAAATTTCTTTCTAGGGGCCTGGAGAGTTGGCTAAGTGGTTAAAGGCCCTTGCCTGGAAAGCCTGCTAGCCTGAGTCAGATTCCCCAGTATCCATGTCAGATGCAAATACATCTGGCACATACATCTGCTTCTTGTTATCTCTCTCTCTCCTTTTCTCTCTCCCCTTACAAATAAACAAATGAAAAAATATTTTTAATTCTTTCCACAAAGCTATTAACTGCTTCATCTCAATTTTTCAACACAGAGGATGGTTTTAATTCACTACTAGACTATGCTATGGGTTGAATGCTTATGTCCTCTCACTCAGTATTAATATACTGAAATGTCATTCAGAAACATGGTCATGTTAGGAGGTAGAGCCATTGTTGTGGTGGTGGGTGATTAAAGCACAGGGCTCTTAGAAACGAGGCCCCTGAGCACATCTTCCTTTCATCTATCCTGTGAGGACATAGCCAAGAGGTACTATCTACACACTGGAAAGTAGGTCCTCACCAGAGATTAGATCTGCTACTGCCTTGATATGGAACTGTTTAATCCCCAGACAATGAGAAATAAATTTCTGTTGCTTATAAGCCAGCCTATAGCCCAAGTAAACTAAAACACTCATTGTTTCTACCACAGATGTTCATTTTCATATTCTTGGAACCAAAGGTCCAATCCCACATGTTTTTAATCACCTTCTGTCTCCACATAACTGTCCTCAAATACAGAGCAAGATATAGGCTCAACAGCACATTAATGGGCTGAGTTTCTTTTTCCGATCCATTTTTTTTATAAAATCTGAAATTTCTTTGGGAGATAGTGTATTACTCCAAGTGGTTAAGCTCAGAAGTCATAACAGTGTGGATTAGCTGTACCTTTTGAACATAAAAACCAGTTCATGTTTGTGGTCAGGGCTTCTATTTTCTGTTCCTTTACAGGGTGAGCCAAGGATATCACTCTTTGTCTTAATCCATCAAATCAGTGTGCACCTGTCCACAGGGAAAAGGAGCAGAAAGCATGGAAACCTTCCAGACTCAAATATAGTGGGCAGGAAATAGTAGGGGTTTCCTTTTGTGACATTATGCATAGAGGTCTACCTTCCAGAGTCCACTGATCCTGTTCCCGCAACTACTCAGAAGATAGATAGGACTCAGCATCTACTAGTTTTTGTTTACTTGTTTTTGCCTAAGGTTCTGAGACACCAAATTTTTGCAACAAACTCTGTAAACCAGGAAATTATTTTCAGATACGATTTCTATCATGATGTCTCTCCAATCTTCTAGACCAGACAACACTGAAATGATATGCAATCATTCCTCAAATTCACATATATCTAATATAAGTACAACTCATTTTGGTAGGATGCTTTATCAGGGACTTAAGAAGGAAAAGAGTCATTATATAAACATAACCACTTCACCATAGGAAGATGTACAAAATTTATACTGCACATTTTCTACTTTACATATATCATCTAAAATAAGCTACTCGTGTTTTTGGGATGGTAGGTAGTGATGGAGCTCTGTTCTGTGCATTCCTTCTTTTCATCATTGTGGTAGTTTGAATGGATGCCCCCCAATAGATTCAAGAGTTATTAAAGTTTTTCTCCAGCTGACTGCCTGGAGGGTGTGTCACCTTAGCCAGATCCTAGGGTCCAGTCCTAAGGTATGTCTGGGGTGGGCCTGGAATTCCAGCTATACATATGCAAAGAGCAGTCTGAGCTCAAGCCAGGAGTTCCTGCTTTTTGAGAGTTTTGAGTGTGGCTTGCTTGCTTGAAGTGCTGGTGATGAGTTTCTCTCTGTGCTTCGACCTGTGAAAGGTGGCCTACTTCTTTCACTATTATGGAACTTCCCCTGGATCTATACCTTCAATAAATACTTTCCTCTGAAAACTGTGCCTGGTTTGTAGATTCATCCCAGCGACAACAATCATCATTGAGAGATGATTGAGAGGTTGTGGTGGTTCATCTTCATTGTCAACTTGACTGGACTTGTCATCACTTAGGAGACACACTTCTGTCTGTGGTTCCAGAGAGCTTTAACTGAGGAGAGAAGCCTCACCCTGAATGTGGGTGCACCATCCCATAGACTAGGGTCATAATTAAAAAAAAAAAAAGAAAAAAGGAGAGATCCAGCTGAGCACCAGTGTTGTTTTTAATAAAAGATGAAGAGAGAGTCCTGAGGTCTGCTGCTGGGGCTCCGGGAGCTTGTCTGGTCAGTTGGTACCAGCTGGCCGGAGCCCTTGGGAGACACCGGGGGAGGTCCACCGTGGGTTAAAGCTCTGGAAGTGGCTGAGGTGTTCTGTTGACTGCAGCCGGCGGTGGACCCAGGCAGCCATGGAGGCATGCCCGTGGGCCTGAGAACCCACAGAAGTGTTACAGCTCTTGGAAGCATGGCTTCCTGTGTGTTTAGCTCATCTCTTCAGAGAGAATATCAGGCAGAGACCTGGGGGAAAGGTGTGGAAAATATTCCCATTTATTGTAGGAGCCCCCGTTGGTTAAATAGAGATAGAGGGGGAGGGAGGGGGAGGAATTGGCAAAACTACAGGTGCTGGTGTCCACACAGTGAGTTTGGCAGAAAATATTAAAATATTATACAGAGCAGTACAGCTACTAAATGAACAACTCCAGAAAAATGGAAAAAGCCCCCTGGGTAGGGTGTTATTGGGAAGTATCCTTCAGGTCCTTTTGACAACCAGGGAAGCTACTGTGCAGGTAAGACAACCCCAGTTAATATTTTTGGCCCTAGGACACTGAGTCCTGTTAGATACTCACGTGGACTTGGGGGGCTCAGGCATAGTATTTGGACCACAGGTAGTTTGAGTAGAGCCATGGGGAGTAGGATTAGATCATAATGTATCCTTATACCCCAATATTACCAAATAACCAATAGAAGTGACTGCAGAGTTACCAGTGACAAGTTCTGCTCACAGTGTAGCATCGTGGTGTGTGGCCCATTCTTGGCCAGTACCTGTCCTGCCAGTAGAGGTGGAGGTGCCACCCTCTCCTGCCACCATACAAGGGGAGAAAGGATGGTACCATTGACCTGGAGGAGCAGCTATTCCTGTAACCATTCTGTCACAAGACAAACAGGTGACATGTATATTGTCTGATGGCAAACATTTACCTTTAATGGTATCCTTAAGTGCTCTTTCTCTGTGTCCTACCAGGATAGCCGAAGCTAATTCTTGAATCTCTTGGGCTCACACCTTCTTCACACAGGTCCACAATGTGACTTGGGTCTGTGTGGAGCTGTCGCCTGATGCTATGGAAGGACTCCATGCCACACAGCCCCAATCACCTCTGACAACTGGGCTGCTTTACAGTGACAGAATGTGAGTCATTCATCTGGCTCAGGATGGGACCAACAGAGACCATGGATTGAATCCCTATTAGGAAAAAACCATGACAATGCCCTTCCCCTCACCCATCAACACATGGAGTATGCACTGGAAAGTGTTTATGTATGATTAGCAGACACGGTCCCAATGTGAATTGCACAACAACATAAGGATGTTTCTCATAGGGAGGTGGGTTGGGTATGGCCCTCCCCCATGTTCTTTAATGTTACAATACAGAATAGAATGAACACATGGTGGGATGGCTGCCCACTTACAGGCACTAAACCCACCGACTTTATTCCAACAGGGTGTATTTGGGCATGTGGTAGATTTGGATGGCATTATCTCCCTGCTAAGTAGACAGGATGATGCAATTGGGGACATCCATACATACCTGGCCAAATCCTATTCACTCTCTCATCACGGCCACATAATTGGGATGCTGTGATACACTGCTGGCATCAAAGCCACTTGGAGTGGCTCATGCCACCTGGTGGATTTATTCAATGGTTGTATTTGTCCCCTGGGCAGGCACAATGGCCATAGAATTACAAGTAGAAACCCATGCCCAACATGTGGCCCAGACTTTAAATATAACTTGGCACATACTTGATTTGCTATTAGATGAGTCTGACCAGAAGAGGAAGGTGGTGTTACGGAACAGGATGGCCTTAGATTTGCTTGCTGCTGCCCAAGAGGAGACCTGTGCCTTCTCACATGTGGAATGCTGTGTGTATATCTCAGACCATGCATGGGGATGTGGCACAGCTGTGGTAAGAAACTTGCTGAAGACCCCCTCACTTCTTGGTGGGCAGACTTGGGATCTACCTGGCAGTGGACCCTCACAAGTTTGGCTTTAATTGCAGAGATCTTAGTAGTAGGCTACTGTTCTTTATATTGTTGCTGTGGTTTATAGGCACAAGGCTTGGCTCACTGGGGCAAAAAGAGCTAACACTCACCTAGTCCCTCAAGCCTAAGGGGTAGAATTTAGGGGTATATACCTTTAATAGGCTTGACTTCCAGATGTGCATGTAAAATGATGAAGCTTGTTAGTACAACCATCATTCAGCACCCTCATTAGATGACATTGTATGAAGTGAGCCTGTGTGCGCACGTGCAGATGAGATCATTGTATGGAGTGCCTCTGCCTACTCTCCCTATATAAGCGCCCTGTGATGAGAATCAGAGCTGAGCCCTTGCCTTGCACTGGTGTCTGAGAATGTCTGCTCCCTGTGCCTTCCTCCAGCTGAGCTTACCCCTCTACCAATCTCCCTGGAGCTGCCCCTCCCGACAGTCTAACATGCTGATAGAGCACAGTGCTCAGGAGTTATGATACTTCTTTTTTTTTCTGGAAAGCTTTTTTTTATTGTCCATAATGAGTTACATTATTTAGTGGGCAAACGATGAGCTGTTATCCCCAGTTCCCCAATGCCCCTCTTCCCCATCCCCAATCAGCTGGATATCCTCCTCCATGGGCCATCTGGATCAGTCCTTGGGGCAGGGAATCATGGATATCCCAGGAGTCAGCCTGGTTCTCCTGGCCCTAGTATGTTGTTACTCAGGGGCATCATGCCTCTGGATAGTCTCCCCCACCACGGCTCTCACAATCTTTCCGCACCCTCTTCCGCTCAGTTCCCTGAGTCGTGGTGGGTGAGTATTAAGGCTGCTTTAATGTTGAGAATTTAGGGTCTTTGTGTCGAAAATCGTTGGTTTCTGTTCCACTGGCTAATCCTGTGTTGATTTAATGGCTGTGGCTGTGGGCCCCTGTTCATCTGGTCTTTCTCTGCGGAGTTCCATTTGGATCTTCCATGGTATGACTGTGGTGGCCCCTCTCTTGCCAGAATCTCAGATATCGGCCTACGGTCGGTTGGTAGGGTTAGACGAGCCCCAGCTCTCTCGCTGCATCCTGAAAGATACAAACACAATCTCCATCGGAGAGTGAGATCAGTAGAGGTTAACAAATATACACAATTCTGGATTACCTAGATTCTATTTTTAGTAGCCTCCCTGTCAATCCCATAGTGCATCTTTTCTTGGGAGCCCAAGAGTCCAGGATCCAGTGCCTATTGCCCTAAATCCCCAGTTCCAGTTAAGGGCTCCCCCTCACTAAGTAGAATATTTGGCTAAATTTAAAAGCTGTTGATTGTCTCCCCCAGGCCTAGGCTCCTCCATTGCACAAGTGCTCCTTTCTTGGTTCACTGTTCTCTCTCAGTAGGAGGTGCAGTCAGCCTACTCATGACAGCAGACTGTATTTCATGCCAGTGGTCTCTGTTTACTCCAGCTGTCATTGACCAGCTTCCCCTGGTAGCTTATGCAGTGCCTTCCAGCACTACACTAACTACCATCTGGGGGCTGATTACCATTCCAGACCTTGAAAGGTCTCTCAATGCTGAGCGATGGCATTCTGTGGTTTCTTCAGCAACAGGGTTTTGCCTCAGGCCTGGGGAAGGCACTCAAGAGCTTTGACAGAATTCTGTCTTATTTTTGGAACTTCATGGGTCACTTTGGTCAACAGCTCAGTGAGGGAAGGAACCAGTGACTGGAACCAGGGGTTGTCAGACTGATCAATTATTCACAGGCTTAGACTCTCTCCCCTACTACTCATGGACCCTCTTGCCAGACGACGCCCACTACTTGCTCAATATGTTACAGTATGCTCGTGAGGATTTTATGAATATGGACCCAATTTGGTTTAGCCTCATGCTTAAGCCATTCCCCTCCCCCCATCCCTTACCCCTCATTCATGACCTCTCACTTCTTTCTACTGGTCTGCATAGACTTTATGGTTAGCCTGGTTAAGGACCGCATATGAGGGAGAATATGTGGTGTTTGGATCTCTGTTCTTTTGAGAGATCACTTAGTAGGATCTGCTTCAAGTCAGACCATTTTTCCCTAAATTTTGATATGTCATTTTTTCCTTTCAGCTGAATAGAATTCCATGGTGTAAATATACCAGAGTTTTGTTATCCATTCCTCTGTGGAGGGGCATTTTGGTTGATTCCAATTATTTGCTATTATGAATGGAGCTGCTATAAACATAGTTGCACAAATGTCTCTCTCCTGAGAAATGACATCTTGTGGGTAGATGCCTTGTAGAGGGATAGCTGGGTCCATTGGTAGCTTTATGTCCATTCTGCTGATGAGTCTCCACAGTGCTTTCCAGAGCAGTTGAACAAGTTTGCAATCCCACCAGCAGTGAATAAGGGTTCCTTTTTCCCCACATCCTTGCCAGCAATTATTGTTGTTGGTTTTTTTTTTTTTATGATTGCCATTCTGACTGGAGTAAGGTGGTATCTCATTGTGGTTTTTATTTGCATTTCCCTGATGCTTAAGGATGCTGAGCACTTCCTCAGGTGTGTAAAGGCCATATGGGTTTCTTCCTCTATGAATTCTCTGTTGAGATCAGTGCCCCATTTTGTGAGGGGGCAGTTTGAGTTTTCGTTAATTTTTTTTTTGAGTTCTCTGTGGGTTCTGGAAATTAGGCCTCTGTCTGAGTTGTAGCTATAATACTTCATTTCTAATGCAGGTTAGAACATAAGGTGGACCAGAAATGGTTTTAGCGATAAGCAGAAACCCAACAAGGGAGAAGAAAGTGGTGGGTCAGGTTTGCTTATCCAAGATTTTAGGAGGCTTAGGATCTCAAGTCCAAGGCGAGCCTGCACTGCATAGTGAGAATCTGTCTCTAAACAGAATACCAAGTTTGTCTTTCTAGCTGGTTATAGTCCATCTTTGGTGAGTGGCAAGAGTTAGATGCCATGCTATCTGATTATCCACTCATCCTCACATAATCCTATAAGCGAGGAACTGTGATCATCCTGTTTTACAGGAAAGTGAGGTTTGGAGAAGTGCAGTGAGGTGCCCGTCTGCTGCGCTGTTAGATTGCGAGCAACCCCAGTCTGAAACAAGGACAGCCTAACCTTTGAAACCTGTTTTCTCTCACAAGATCTAACCAATGATGTCGTGCTGTTTCACTATATAAGATGCGGACCCCAAGTCATGGTGAGACAAAAGGAAGGCAGATCCAGGACAATTTGTTGAGGGACTTACTGCCAGCAACCTGACTCTAAGTAGCAGCAAGACTAAGTGGACCCTATAACTAGGGTCAGAAATAGGGGTTAGGACAGTAGTGACTTTGGCCTAGCTGGAATGAGCCTTGCTTATCTTAAGGTAGTATCAAAGAGTCTGGAATATTCCTGGCACCAGGACCTGGTTGTAAAGGTCCACATACTGCTCTAATGGCTATCTACTTAGAGTTTGCTGGGGAACGATCAGGAAAAACTGCACTGGGCGCATTACTTTTCTGGTTACTGTGACCAAATTCCTGATAAGAATCAGCTAATGAGAAGAAAGGTTTATTTGATTTACAGTTCCTGGAATACAGCCCACTGGGGGGGGGGCTGCTGGTCTCATTGCAGCTGGGAAGCAGAGAGAGGGAACAAAAGTGGGCAGATGCTGTAACACTTCAAGGCCCTCCCTCAGTGACCCACCACCTCCAGAAAAGCTCTGCCTCCTAAATGTTCTACAACCTTCCCAAAAGTGTCACCAGCTGGGAACCAAGTGTCCAGACACCTGAGCCTATGGAATCAAAATACTTATTTATTTAGTCAAAATACGAGTTGTGTCTAGTGGCAAATATATTATCCAAGCAATCAGGAAGCATAGGCAGGAGGGTCATGGATTTGAGGCCAGCCTGAAACACAGCAAGTTCTAGGCTACCTGAACCACACAGTGAAATCCTATCTCAAAAAAAAAGAAAAGAAAAGAAAAAAAAGAAAGAAAGAAAGAAAGAAAAAGAATTCAAATACTTAAGAAATCTTTGAAAGAGAAAAAAAAATCCACAAGTCCTAGCAGAGACAATTCAGTATCTAACAGTCACTGGCCCAGATTGCCTGTGCAGGCTTGGCAGTTGGCAGGCTTCTTTGCAAGTAGTCTGCAAATTCAGAAATCTTGAAGTCTCCTCTGCCATCCACAAGAGGGAGTGAAAATGCCTGACTGAGACCCATCCAGCTGTTGTAAAACCGGGTGAAACACGGTACCACCACTAGAGGGAAGCAGTGAGAACCTCATGCTTCCTTCTGCAGGATTCAATGTGGTTTTGTCTGTGGCGCTATCATTTTAAGGATGCTTTCAGAACCCTTGATTGGAACCGGGGATTCAGGGCGATACGCACCGGATTCCCATACTCCTGGGCTCCCAAGAAAAGATGCACTATGCGAGTGACTGCCGGGGAGGCTTCTAAAAATAGAAGCTAGGTAATCCAGATTGTTGTATATTTGTTAACCGATACTGACCTCATTCTCCGATGGAGATTGTGTTTGTATTTTTCAGGATACAGCGAGGGAGCTGTGGCCCATATAACCCTACCAACTGACCGCAGGCAGAAAGCTGAGATCCTGGCATGAGATGAGCCACCACAGTCATTCGGGGGAGGATCCACATGGAACCCCACAGAGAATGATTGGATGAACAAGGGACCCACAGCCATAGCCATTCAATCAACAAAGGATAAGCCAGTGAGACAGAAACCAATGATTTTTGACACAAAGACCCCTAAGCTCACAACACTAAAGCAGCCTTAATACTCACCCACCATGACTCAGGGAACCGAGCGGAAGAGGGGGCGGAAAGATTGTGAGAGCCGTGGTGGGGGACAATAGCAGAGACCTGGCAACCCTCAGTAACTACACACTTGAGACATGAGAACTCGGCCGAAGACTGAGCTATCCATGGTCCCCTACTACAAAGACTGATACAGACAGCCCACGGAGGAGGATA
>PVHP010041376.1:0-15488 GCA_004024765.1 Zapus hudsonius | reverse complement strand
GAGAAACTGAGGGCACACAAAAATTCCTTAGAAAGAAATTCTCTCTAGTCTTCAAATTACATCTATTAACATTGGTGGCTTATAATTATTTGTGCCTTCCAAGTTCATCTCTTGACCTTATTTTTCCAGAACTCTAATTTTTCTCAATCTTTTTTGATACCTCTATTATATTTTGGAGCTCCGGGAACATGTAGCAAGAAGGAATTCTTCTCTCTCCGGCATTACGACCGCTTTTAAGCTTGCTCTCAAATTTAGCAGAAGGATACGCTGCCAACCTTGAATCATCAGTTTCTTATTTTGAGGTGCTGTTTCTATGGCTTAGGATTTCATGTATTATTCCAACCTGGCTTGCCAAAATTAATCTTGGCAAAAGACCATCCTTTTCTTAACTGGATCTCCAATTACAGTATAATATAGCATATTTGTGTCACTAAATGTTCCCAATTAAAATATTAGAAGTATAACTATTAGTTTGTGGAAATTTGACCAATACACAGTATTGAGAGTGGAATAAAACAATATTTCAGATGTCTTTATATACACTTCAAAATTAGAATTATTAAAATCTTGAATGATTACAATCTAAATTTTATGACCTCTATTAACTAAGTTTCAATAGCTGAAAACAACCTTAGACAATGTATCTGGGAAGGACTTTGGAACCTGTTCCCAATTAAAGGGAACTGAATTGAGTTATGATTATCATTGGGTAATAGGAAAAGTCACTTTCAATCTCTCTGTTGTTACACACTTTGCTAAGGTAGTTAGTAAAAAAAGCATGCTAACTTTATTTTCTTGTTTCCTAATAAATTATTATTCTAAATATACAAATTATAATTTGATAGTATTTATGACTTTCATTTTATACTCTGTATTGAATAGGTTTTCTTTACATGTAGAAAGTGCATTAAGTGTTTAATATAAAAAGGAAGATTTGGTCAATTTTAGAGTATTAATTTTAAACAACAAAGTTGACCTAATTTTCAAATAGTAATGTAGTATAATCACATGGATATGATACACAAATCCTTCTACAAATCAGGGTAGTACTCAAAAAGTAGTAAATCTGAGAGCTCATTTTCTAAGAGAAATTTAGGAGATTAGGTATCTTCAGATAAAGCATTTCTTGTAGAAATGTTTATAAAAGGTGTGAATTTTTAATTTCCAACTTGAAAATAGCCAATTTTTGCATGAATCTACAGTGCCTATGGGAGACACATAGACAAGATAGGCCGGTATTCCTATTATTATCATTGTTATTAATTTGTGTATTTGAGAATTGAACTCAGAGCCTATACATCCTAGGCAGATGCTCTACCACAGAGCAACACTTCCCTGGCTCTCCACTCAAGGGGTTATATATTACCCATGCTGCTTTGAGTACCTTCATTCTTACAGACTGATATGATAAACAATAATATGCAGAAAATGCCAAAGGTCTTTTCAACATAGAATGTTAAATATCCAGAGACATTGCCCACCTCAGTAACAATATGCAAAGGGCGGTGGAACTGGGTTGACGCCTAGGCTACTCACAACCCCCTACCCCATGGACTGATCCAGACTGCCCAAGGAGGAGGATATCCAACTGACCCAGGACAAGGAAGAGGGAAATAGGGGAATTGGAGACATCAACACGTTATTCCCTTATGAAGTGTTTCTAATTATGGCTAATAAAAAATTTAAAAAAGATTTTTACATATCATGTCACATTCAAGTCTTTAACAAGTTCTTGGAGTTTTATATTTGTCTCTATGCATCATGAGAAATGTAAATGTGAATTTATCCAATGAGCAAAAATGATTTATATATTTTCAATTTTTAGAATGATTCATTCTATTGAAGAGACAAAATGTATTTCAGATTATTTTAGTTATATTTTACACAAAACATATCAAGAACAAATCACTTTTTCCAGGATTATTTATATCTTTTAAAGATTTTGCATGCAATAACATATTCATTCTTGCACTACTTATTTAATATAAATGTTTCTTCAAATTTTTATTTAATATAAACCAGCCTACTTTCATAGTTGTTGAAATTATAGAACTGGAAACATGAAACAGAAAAACACCCTTTTGAGTTTACCCACTATCTTATAAACAAATATGGATTAATAAGGTTAAATTTGAAACTAAATGAGCACATAACCTATATATCCAAATATTTACATAAATACATGTGTATATTATTTATTTATATGACATAATATGTATGTGTGTTTGTATTTATATAATAATAATACTGGATCTATCACATAATACTTATGTATTTGCATTTCATATATATATGTATTTATATTCACATTTATGTATAGTTTTCACATAGGGCCCAAATGAAACCTATGAGAAAGTGATGAGACAAGAGACCGATCAGCACAGCAATTCTGATAACCCTTGAAAGGTCAATGGAGACAGACACCAAAGATACACAACACAAACCAGGGCAAAGACTCAGAGATACTTAAGTTCTCAACAACAAAGCAGACTTAAAACTCACACATCATGTCTCAGGGAACTGAGTGGAAGAGGGGGCAGAAAGAATGTAAGATCCATGGTGGGGGAGAATATCCAGAGATGTTGCCCCCCTCAGCAACAACACACAAAGGGGGAAGAAAAAAAAAAACAAAGAAAAACTGTCTACCTCTGGTGCAGTTCATAACCCCCTAACCTATGGACAGATCCAGTATGCGCACTGAGGAAGGAACCCAGTGGGTAGGGGACAGAGAAGAGGGAAATGGGGACAACTTCACAAGATTTGCTCATAAAATGTATATTCTTACTCCTAATAAAGATATTAAAAAGAAACAAACACAAACTGAATTGTATATTACTAAGCTATGGGACCATTGAGTGGAGGAGGTGATGCTTTCATTTGTTCCCAAGTGGAAGACAATGCATTATATTTGAGAGCTGTAGTAGGAAGGACAACTCTTCTGGGATCTCTGGAAAGGAACACAAGCTGCATTTTGAAAATGAAGACCAGTTGTGGGTTAATATGCTATCCAAATTGTTTCATATAATTTGAGTGTGAGAATAAAGCTAGAATTCTTCTAGCCTTTTTTAAATGCCTGATCTAGAATTACCAGAAATACTTACAAATTTAAAGCTACACAGTTTCCCAAGGGCTCAATTTTCAAAGGTTTGTGCCAGCTTCCAAAAATTTCTATTTTGAACAAATTGCTCATATGATTGTGATGTGCACTTGCATTTGAGATCACTACCCAGTGGATTATTCAGTTGATCCCAGAAGATGTTTGAGGATTTGATGCAAATTTCTAAATTATTGCTGTAGAGTCTCAGATTCAAAATGATATTTGTAGATTCCCAAAACGTTTTCTCTTGTTTAACTAGATGTTTAGGTCTGGCATTCTTTTCTCTTTATTATTCGCATATACTTCGTACTTGCCATTAATAAAGTAACAAATTTCCCTAAGTGTATTTATTTTTGTGAATGTTTTAATACTTTACTTTTCTAGTTCTATTAATAAGAATGACTTATAAGACAAGTGAAGATTGAATTTTGTACCCTGATCACACAAATCAAGAAGGATTATATCAGCAGGACTTTTATCCATACAGATACAGGAATTTGGGATGTCTTTTAGAGTGTTGGAGACCTTCTTGTCTCTTGGTGGGGCTTTAACCCAAGAATTAAGGTGTCAGGCTGCTATGGTCACACAAAACTTCCATTGAGCCAATGTCCTCAAGGTTCTTGTCTTGTAAAGTCAAGGAATGAAACACACAGACCAAAGAGGGTGAAGTTTAGAAAGATTTTCTATGGATTACAGAGATTTTAGGCTTAAGAGAAGGAAAGAGGAAAGAATACAGAGCTCGTGCCCAAGAGGAGGCAGGAGTGGGATTCCAAGAAATGGGAAACACTACCTGGAGTGGGGTTTATTTTATAGATGGAATGGGGGCTGACTACCAGTCCTTGTGCCAGAGGGTTAGGGAGGAGATTAGGTTTTCATCCTTCAGGAAAGATAATTAAACTTTTTATCCCTTCTAGAAAAGTGAAACTCCTTTCTAGAGAAGGATGTAGATTTAAGGAAAATGAAAACTAAGGAGGGAACTCCTTCAGACATTGATAAGGAAAAACCAGACCCTTTTGACATTTTTGATGTCTGGCACAGTGGAAGGCCCCAAATTCTCCAAAATTTAAACTATAAAAAAAGAATAATTTGTCATTTGACTTCACAATGAACATTTATTTTCAGGGACAGACAGACTCTCAAAGCCCAGAAGCTGAAAATATTTGAAACAGTGCATAAAGTAAATAATCTGTACCAGACACGTCATCAAGAAACCAACACTGAAGAAACCAAGAAACTTCCAGAAGTGATATTTAACACTTCTCAGCCATATTAACACATTAACCATAGTTAATTTTTTAATACATGAACTTGCAAAAAGATTTAAGAGAAAATGTTATGATAAATACTTATTATTCTCTAGCATTTTAAGAGTATAATTATTTATTTCAAGAGAAGAGAAATCACAGAAAAGTTTCCTAAACTAGAAATGGAGGAAAGTAAAGAAAATTCCATAATGAAACCAAGTTCTGTGTATGTTTACCTAAAAATTAATTTTAAAACATAAGTAAAGATATTAAGAATCTAAGAATGCAGTGATCCATTTTTACTTAAAAGCAGTGATAATAAAAGTAACTATACAGTGTGATTAAAACTACAAATTTGAAGTACATAGTGATAGCATTTACATCAGGAGGCAGACAGAAGGAGTATGTTACAAAATTCTGAAGTTAACAGGGAAAGTTCTCAATCCTAATGTAATACTGATATCAGCTAAGCTTTTGTGACAGTTATCAATGGTTGCCTTCAGCCTCCAATCATGCTTCCTGGTGAAGCTGGAGCGGGATTCCTCTGACCTGTTCTGACTTCTCTTTGTTCTTGGATTTACTTTTGGCTTTGCATATAGAAGAGTCATCAGGTCAAATGCTATATATGCTATATGCTATTCCAAGAGTGAGCCCAATAGTTGTGTGTGTGTGTGTGTGTGTGTGTGTGTGTGTGTGTGGAGAGAGAGAGAGAGAGAGAGAGAGAGAGAGAGAGAGAGAGAGAGAGAGAGAGAGAGAGAGAGAGAGAGAGAGAGAGAGAGAGAGAGAGAGAGAGAGATTTTAGTTTTAGCTTCAGTATATTTAATCTGACATGGGCTTCCAGTAACCTGTAACCTTGCAGATGACCTACTCTCTCTCAGGTAACACTGTCTCTTCACTAAAGCTGTTTCCAAGGGTCTCCAGCATAGGACCTTCCAGGGGTGACACCTGTGTTCTCAGGCATGACCTCTGAGCAGCAGCATGGAGTGCTCCTGGACCAGCCACCTGTCCATCAAGGCTCTCCCTGAGGTTCTGTTGACCAGTTCAGGCTGGTGCCTTCTGCTAATCTCGTTTGCTTTTCCTTTTTCCTTTCTTTCCCCTTCTCTCCTTCCCATTTCCCTCCTCTTTTTCCCTCGCCCCCTGTTCTTACCTTTTCTTTCTTTCTTTCTTTCTTTCTTTCTTTCTTTCTTTCTTTCTTTCTTTCTTTCTTTCTTTCTTTCTTTCTTCCTTCCTTCCTTCCTTCCTTCCTTCCTTCCTTCTTCTTTCTTTTCTTTCGTTCTGGTTTTTCAAAGTAGGATATTGCTCTAGCCCAGGCTGACCTGGAATTTACTATGCAGTCTCAGGGTGGCCTCAAACTCATAGAGATCCCTCTATCTCGGTAAAGGGCTGTGCCACCACACCCCACACCTAGCTCTTTTTGTACTCATGAACCTCATGCCTTGGTAGGCTGTGGGCTCTGTGGCAGACATGCTTTCCATCCTCTGAGATATTCTCAGCACTAGAAGAAGGGCCTACGCTAAATCCCTAGTACTTGCACCATCCTCTCTCCCTGAGTTTTGATGTGGTAACTTCTTTTTATCTGCTACCTTGGGTACGCTTGGTATTTCCTTTAGCACTGTTGTAGTTAACTGATTTACTAGTTTAATTTTTATCCCTTTACATAGACTGTTTTGCATCCAATAGTGTTGTTTGTATTTTTTTTAATTTAACAATAATTTCTTTTTTTCATTTTTTTTCTTTATTGTTCATACTGAGTTACATTGTTTAGTTGGCGAACTGACTGTGCTACCTGATCTATTCAGTGACTTGTAGAATCTTGTATTTTTTAAAATATAATTTTTATATTACATATGTTTATTTATATGAATGAGGTTTCTGTTTATTTCTTGGTCTCTAACTGGTTCCAGGAAAATTTTCAGGGTAGCTATTGACCAAAATATAATTTATAACTTAGAAATATGTAGAAAGCAGACAAAAAATTCAGCCTACCAAAAAAAAGAAAGGCAAAAGAGGATTTATAAACAAAGTTGTTAATATGGATCACAAATTACAGAATAAATCTGGATACATCGAAAACCACCACAAATGCAAAAGTATCCACATTGCCATTTTAAATACAGCCAGAAGTTGAATTCATAAAATAAACTACAAAGTTATATAAATTATTTTACAAATCTGAAATATAAGATGTAGAAAAATTGATAAATGAAAATGACGAAGGAAAACTAGATTGATACACACAAGGGACAAGTCGGTTTGTCTCATGAAAATGTTGATGCATTTTAGGACAAGTGCAATTTAACTTTAAGCAAATATATCCATGAAAAGGTAATCAACCTTGTTAGCCTTGGAGGAAATGCAAATTAAAACCACAGCAGACCTCTCTACATTTCATCGGCATGACCACAAAGAAAAACTGGCAGCACCCAGACCTGGAGAAGGTGAAGGGAACTGGATACTTGTACTTTATAGATGGACAAATGAATGGTCTAGCCACTCTAGAAAGAAAGTTTCAGCAAATTTGTGTTGAGTTTGTTAAGTTTTTTAAAATTTCTCAAGGTTTGCTATCTTAGGTTATTGACTTGAAACTTTTTCTTCTTTATACTATTTAATGATACAACTTATTTCCATGCTCTTTTAAAGGTATAGTTCATGCTCTGATATACAAGTTACAGTTACATGTAATGCTGAGCATTCTGATTCTTATGCAAGGAGACTTTGAGTCATTGTATTCTCAGTTATTTGTTTTAACATAATATCAATATAATATGAATATAAGCAGTGGCCATGTTAAGGTTAACACACAGGTCCCAATCCACTTTTGTATTCCTGATGGGCAGTGAAAAGTACAGAATACTGTAATGCTACTATTTTGATGTATTTGGTTTATGTGTTACCTCTTTGACCCTCAGTCTTTACTTTTCTTGATCAAAGGGCTTTCTCCAACCCAGACCAGTGTGTGCATCTATATCCTGAAGGGATCAGAGGTCCACAGGGTTTACAGCACCTTCCAGCCTCATGCTTCTCTCTAAATCTGGCCTTTTGACTAGTACTCTGCCATTGCCCTTAGGGTCAGACAGGTTCTCAGGTTCATGTGGTCCTGGTGACTTCTAGAAACCATTTCTCTTGCTTTTGGCTACATGAACCACCACTTCTGAGCGGATCCTTCCTGTGCTGGGATCCAGGCCACCACTGTCTACTGCTGCCCAGTGTTGCTCAGGAGGGAAAGAGAATTCGGGCCTATGAGGTTGGAGAGGTGCTCCTCAGTCTGCTTTCCTGCAATCCTGGTTTCAACCCAAGTGGTTCCTGCCTTTGTGTTTCTCCAGAAACAGGAGGGAGTCAGAAGAGCTTTTCTAATGACCACTTACTGTGGGGAGACATTGGTCCATGCTCCTAGTGTTGGTTCCCCCATGGAGTTGCCAGAGGGATTTGCATTCCTTTGTGAGGAGGCCTGGGTCTACCTGAACTCTCTCCTGCTATCAGAGGTGTCTGCAATCTTTTTTGGGATTGAAGGTCTGCTTCTCCTCTTGTTGGGTGGATAGAGAAAAAAAAAAAAAAGAGATGCTCTACAAACATCTTGTTCCTCAAATGCTGGCATTCAAGAAAAGCCCACATTTCTTTTAGTCTTGCAGAGCTCTTCTTGAATTTGTGTTGTATCCAGTGCATATGGTTATGTTGGCCAGGGAAGAACAGAGAAAAGGATTTAGCCATCTCGATCAGAAGTTATGGTTAAACTAACTCCCCAAAACTTAAGATCAGAGAGAAGGAAAGCCAGAACCATAACTTCACCCCACTCTGAGTGTTTAAGACCCAAGGCTAGAATAAATCTGAGAGTGAAGGCCCAACAATCTGGAGCTCTGACGTCCAAGGGCAGAGGAAGAAGGAGTGTCAGGCTAAAGGAGAGAAAGTACAGATTTACCCTTCTGCTTTCCTTTCTAGTCTGACTCTCACCTCATTGGAAATTTTCCAGCCATATGGGTGAAGGAATATCTCCTTTAAACCGTCTAATAGCCCACATGCTCAACTCCTCCAAAAACACCATCTCACATACAGAAATAATGTGTTCCTAGATATCTGGGAACTTGTGCCTATAAAAAGTGACATATAAAATTGTTACAAATCATTTACAACAAAATCCCCAAAATGATGAACTTGAGCTTACTTAATTGAATTTACAAGGAAGAAAATCAGCAGGTGCCCCACTGAAGAGACAACTGAAAACCAGATCAAGGGGTTCATTTGGAATCACCGGCAGGACCATGGGAGACCCATATCTCAGAGGCTTTGAAGCCTTCTGAGACAAGAAGTTAAAACTGACAAGTTGAACTACATCAGAACTCTCAGGAGGAGGAGAGCCACCTACATTCTCTCCACAGCTTTTCTCTACCCTAGGCTCTGTACAGGAAATCACAAGTTACTTGAAATAAATAAAATCTGCAACTCTGTGTTTATTCTGGTATAAAATTCAAAATTTCCCTATTCTCATAATGTGAAAGTCTCAGTGAGGAAAATTAATATAAATTTTGACCCAGGGCACACAAACTTTAGAGTATGGAGCAGAAATCAAAGCTAATCTGTTCTACAGAAATAATTTCATGAGCTGGGAAAATAAAACAAGGTTATAACCAAAAATTGTCCTCCAATAAACGACAGAATTATCTGAAAGTGACAATAAAAGTAAACACACTGGAGAGATGGTTCAGCATTTAAGAGGGACTCAGAAAGAATGCAGGAGACTGAGGAGGAATGAGGCCTGAGACTACCTGAGACCAGGTGAGCTCAAATCCCTACCTTCCATGTAAACAGCTGAGTATGCTCACATATCTTTTACCCAGTCCTGTGGGAAACAGAGAGCAGAGACTGGCAGAGACTCAGAAAAATGGCAAGTTATGAAACCAATAAGATTCCATCTTAAAGAAAATATGTGAAATTCACTGGTTAGCAAAAAGAGGACACCCATGTTCTCCTCTGGCCTTCCCAGGCATGCATATGGGCTCATGCATTTGCATCCAAACATGCACCACACACATACCAGCACATAGACCATACCCAAACATACTGCAAACATGCAAAAATAAATAACCACATTTTATTTGACTAATATTTTAAGTATTAAAATCAAAGGTGACGTATAAGACAACTGAAGATACAATAAAATGCATTATAACTGCTTCATAATTTGGAAATGAGAATAAATTCATAGAATATCATTTTTATCTAAGAGTTCATGTTAATTGTTGTTAATGATCTCATTAATGATATCCATTTTACTTTAATAATTATAAACTAACATTCTAAGTAGCTTCCAATTTATAAAGAATGTAACATTTATGGGCTCTGACTTGATTGGGCACTATTTCCAACTAGTGATAAATTTAATTCCATCCAACTGCTTTGCATGGTAAAATAAAGTTAAATAAAAAACTAAAATAAACCCTCCAATCCATACTACTATGTAGGTCAGAAAACCAATGAGAGCAATAATGTCTTTGTCTTATCTCCTTCTGACTTTTTTCTTTCTCTCTGACCCTCTCTCTTTCTCTTTCTCAAAAACTGATTTCTATTTCCAAGTCACATAACAAGGTGGTCAGCTGTAGAAGGCCTGAAAGGAAACCAGAAATAGTACTTGAACTGTTCATCAAATCTTCCCACTTAATTCAGGCATATTTTCTGGAAATTAGGATAAAGGAGTAGAATATATCCCTTAACTGGCATAGTGGGATTCAAAAATCATTGCTTTATTATGTTTTTCTTCTTAGTTCATGAGATCAATTTTCCATATGGTATTTATAGTACTTACAGGAAAGTTTGTATGTTGGCTTTCTCCCTTGTAAAACACATGTTCTTGAGTTCTTGGAATCTGATTGAACATCTTCAGTCTCATAGGATACCCAGAGGCTGTTTTTATGTTATCTCTGGGGTTTAAACATACACAGCCTCTAGCCTCAGGCTGAGCTTTAATTACTTTAGCTTGAGCTTTTCAATTTGTGGTGGGCACAAACATAATTTTCTCCTTTTCTTTTTATCCCCCACATAGACTATCCTTATGCCAAAATAACAAAAAAAGTAATAATAATGTTTCCCATCCTTGCTTTCATTGTGGCTCTTTAAAATTGGTTGCATTGTAGAAAGAGACAAGCAACGTGGTTTGGAACAGACAACAGCCACAATGAAAATAGAAGCAAACTGACAAAATGAAAAGCAACCCCTTCAGTCTTTATTTTTGCATTTTTCTTTTTTTGGACAAAGAAGAAAAGACAGGACTCAGACGAGTTCTTGCAGGGTACATGCATCCGATGCTGTCCTCCTATGTTCGGAATCTCATGAGGAATCTCGGTTTCCATAGCAAGCACAGTTGTGGGTCTGACACACTGCTCGCATACAAGACAGTATGAATGTTGACAGAAAGCAAAATGGCACTGTAGCCAACACGAGAGTATTGGCCACATCATAATCTGGAATTTCCTTTGTTATGGTTTGGCAAAGTTCCCATGATCAGACTGGAGTAAAAATAGCAGGACTACTGGGGATTCTTCAGTGTTCCTTTGTCCAAATCTTTTCCATGGCCCTTCAGCTTCCAATATGTTTTTTTTTCCATTTTTCAGTTTCAATATATTGCTCTGTCTATTTAATAAAGTATTTGGAGCATTCAAGAATAAACACAATAGTTTTCAGCTCCTAAAATAACATTTCAGTAATCATTTGTCCATTTTTACACACAGAAAAAAATCTGTTAAAGATCTGTCATATTGATGAACAAGGGACCCATAACCACAGCCATTCAATCAACACAGGATAGGCCAGTGAGACAGAAACCAAAGATCTTAGACACAAAGACCCCTAAGCTCACAACCTTAAAGAAGCCTTAATACTCATCCACCACGACTCAGGGAACTGAGCAGAAGAGGGGGCGGAAAGATTGTGAGAGCCGTGGTGGGGGAGACTGTCCAGAGGCATGGCACCCTTCAGTAACAACACACTTGGGCCAGGAAGACCGGGCTGAGTACTAGGCTATCCAGGATCCCCTGCCACAAGGACTAATACAGACAGCCCACGGAGGAGGATATCCAACTGATCAGGGATGGGGAGGGGGGGAATTGGAGAATTGGGGATAACAACTCATTATTTGCCCACTAAATAATGTAACTCATTATGGACAATAAATATATATTTTTAAAAAAGATCTGTCATATTTTACCTTTTCTAAAGCTGTTTGTCAAACAAGCATCATAACAGCTCCTAAGCCAGATGGGAGACTTAGAGTGCCTGTCGGAAGGCCAAGGAGGGAAAGACTGAGCCCCTAATCTCCTGGCCTAGGGGCCAGCCTGCTAAGACAGCCAACAGGTGACAGCCACAAGCTTCTGCCTGCCTACCTACACATTCTGCAGTGAGAACCTTGGGCTCAAAGCTTGTCTTCAAAATACATCCCTGGGCATAGAGTTTCCCAGTTTCTTATTTATAAAACAATGTTTTTTTAAAGAAAAACTCAGAGTTTTCAGAATTTTATGAGATGTGAAATATATGTTATGCAAGAAGCATTTAGGAGAGCAATTATCCCTAATGCCTTTAATTTGTAGAAATAACTTTCATCTCTTCATAACGTTTGTATTCCTTTCCCCATTCAGTCCTGTAACAAACTTCTTTCTTTAAAATTTCAATCTAGGGGGCTGGAGAGATTGCTTAGTGGTTAAAGTGCTTTCCTTTAAAGCCTAAGGACCGGGGTTCAGTTCCCAGTATCCACATAAAACCAGTTTCACAAAGCTGGGCATGCATCTGGACTCAGTTTGCTATGGATAAAGTCCCCAGCACACTCATTCCCTCTTTCTCTCTCTCTCTCTCTCTCTCTCTCTCTCTCTCTCTCTCTCTTATAAATAAACAAATGAAATATTATAAAGACCTTTCAGTCTGATCTACTCTCTCTTCTGCTCTCTCCTCAGGCTAGGGACACTTGAGACAGCAGTGGTATTTGGTCTCCTACGGGTCATCTTTTGAGCACCTGGCACCACAGTAGTGCATTTCTCCAAGCCAGTGAGTTGCCATTAAAACATCACCATCAAACAAAGCTCTGAGCTTCCACTGGAATTTTCTCAGGGCTGCACCTTTCATGGGGTTGCCCACAAGTGTAAATGTAAGTCCACCACCACCCTGTCTTCCCTTGCTCCCTCCTACGTAGTGAATCGTATCATTTGGTCTTTTCAAACTAGCCTCTTCCATTCTTCTAGTAACCTTTAAGACTTCTGGTCATCATGATATGGCTCCACCGACCATTTCCTTATATGAATACTATGGCACTCTCTCCTTGACCCCCGTTTATCACTTCATCTAACAATATCCTTTCTGCTGCTCAATGTTGGCAGTGAAGCTGCTGGAACATCCGTGTACAGGTTTTGTGACGGACATAAGTTTCCATTCATTTGGCTGAATTCTAAGAACATAAAGTCTCATGAGCCTAGTGAGACTGGGAGAAACAGCTGAACATTGATTGTCCAGGTTATAGTCATTCCACTCTGCCACCAGCATCAGCTATGAATTCCTGTTGCTCCATATCCACGACGCTGTCAGAGGCTTGCCCTGTCACCATATTGATGAATCTCTAGTGATATTTCATTTTTTAATACAAAATTGCCTAGAAACATGTGATGCTGCACATGTTTTCATAGGCTTTCTTCCATCCATACATCTTTAGTAAAGTGTCTGCTTATATTTCTCCCCATATCTTATTAAAGTTTATTTACTTATTGTTGAGCTTTTAGTATTCTTCATTTATATTGGACTATAGTCTTTAATCACTTCTGTCTTTGGCAAATATTTTCTCATGATGTCTCTTGTCTTTAAATGTTCTGCACCTTGTCTTTTGAGCCAAAACAGAATAAATTTGAGTGAAGACTAGTTTATCATGTTTTCTTTTATGTATCTTGCCTTTCATTTTCTATCTGAAAAGTCACATACCAAAGGTACTCTGGTTTTGTTCCTATATTATCACCTAGGAGATGGCATATATTACATGTCTGTGATCACTGAGTACATTTTAGTGAGGAGCATGAGGCTTTTGTCTCATCTCATCCCAGCAACACCACTGACTGAAACAGGAATGCTCCATGGTCCCCAATGTGTTCCTTTGTCATAAGCCAACTGACTGGATCATGTGCTCCTCTTCCTAGACTCTATTCTCGTGTACAGATTTGTCTCCAAACAGCCTGAAATTGTCGTCATTTCTGTGGATTTATGCCCTTTTGAAGACAGTGTATAACATTGTAGGCCACACTGGCCAGGAACTCACTACTTATACCAGCTTAGCCTGAAATTCATGGCAATTGCCTTGCTTCAGTCTTCCAAGTGCTATAATTACAGAAGTGAGTCCACTGAGCTAGAAGGGACATAAAATAAATGATTGGACATTTATTAGATTGTACTGAACCTATATGTCAATTTGGAATGTACTGATATATATTAACAATAATAAGTCATCTATCATTGAATAGGAACTTCAACTCCCCATTTTAGTTTTTTTATAAATTTATTTCATCAGAATTTTATAATTTTCCTCTTACATATAGTGTACATATTTTGTTAGATTTATGCTTGCATGTTTCATTTTAGGGAGTTTTAATGTAAATAGTATTTTATTCATAAAGCCAATTCTACTTGTTTGTTGCATGCATATATAAAGCTATGGACTTTATGATAAACTGCAATAATCCTGCAAATTAGTTTTAGTGGCTTCTCAGTCTCCTGAGTTTTTACTCTAGCCTTTTGAATTTTCTAAGTATGAAAATATGTCCTTTGCAATCCACAACAATTTGATTTGTCCCTTCCCACTAAGTAATTATTTTGTTGCTTGTGCTTTGTTGGTATATTAGCTAGTATTTCTCTTCCAATGTTAAATATGCAGACAATGATTAGAAGACTCAAAAACTGATTTGATTGGCTTCTTTCTTTCCTGCCTGTCTGCCTCTCTACCTATCATCCATAAATGACCTATTCATCTATCTCCCATGTCTGTATTAATCTATTTTTCTTTCCTCGTCGTATAATTGCCTACTTGTTAGCTTAATAATGTTGATTAATACTACTGAAATCTGCCCAAATGTCCAGTGATTACTGAAATGCTTGTTATATTAAATACCAAATGTTTACATGGTATAAAATAAAGAGAATTTTATTCCTTGAAGGCCCTTTGGTAAAGCTCAAAGCTTTTGAGTAATAGCATAGAACAACAAAGAAGAACAAAGTCCTTCATATTTATTGTGTCCTTGGTTTCCAAGGAGCTCACTTTTTTTTTCATATAACTTGAAAGCTAGTGTTAGTATTAGCAAATTTATCATGTGAGGAAAGTGGTCTACAACATTATGTAACTTTATTCAGCTGTCTAGTCCATAAGGAACAACTAACATCTAACAACTTTATCTGATGCCAAAATCCATGCTTTAGAATTAGTTTAAACTCCCTTTCCAATACAGTAATTCACAATTGGATAGATTATTATTGTAGGCAGAATTGTGTCACCAAATACATTTCAAAGTCTTATCTTTTGATCTTTATGAATTGGGTGGGGGCTTTTTTGGATATAAATAGATTTCACATTTAATCAAGTTAAGATGAAGTCATGTAAAAGGAGAATGGACACTTAATCCTGTCTATCATGCTTCCAAGAAGAAAAGGGCCAAAAAGCCAGAGTCACACAGGGAAGACAATGGTACTGCAGTGAGGTAGAGCAGGAGTGACATGCCTAAAATCTAAGCAGTGCCCAGAGATTTCTGAGGCAGCAGAAGCTGAGAGAAAGTAGCAGATTACTGCCAGAAGCATTCAAAACAATTGAGCTTTCTTGTCACATTTTATTGAGATTTCTGACCTACAAAGTTGTAAGAGAATACATCTCTGCAGTTTTATGCCACCCAGCTTCTGTTACTCTGTGAGAGGCACACTAGAAAACTATTAAAAATGATCCAGCTCAGATTAGAACTAATGGGCACACACATTTATCATAGTTATAGAAACGTTGACCTATTATTATGGAAATATTGACATTGAAAATAAATCACATCACTAAGTCGTCCATGTCATTTAAGTAGATTTCAAGTTATGTATCCAAAATAATATTGTGTAAATTCTCATTTAGGAAATAAATGCACATGTTGATGTTTTCAAAT
>PVHP010041375.1:0-15416 GCA_004024765.1 Zapus hudsonius | reverse complement strand
TAAAACAGAGAATAGAAGTGGCCTCAAGATACTGTTAAAGGAAAGAAAATTATCAAACAATTTAATTTTTATTAATTTTCTTCAAAAGTATGTGTACATCAGAGTTTAAGGCAAGTCAAGGCTACATAGTGAAACCCTTTATCAAAAATTAATGCCAAAAGCAAATATACCACCACATCATTCTGTACACCATAAAATATAAATTTTTACTTCAAATCAATTATAAAATATATTAAAAAAAGAAATGCATTGCAACCCTGTCAAACTGAGATAAGTTCCATATGCATTTCCCCTAATGATGATAGGCTCCCTTTGACTGTTAAGTAATGATGAAGGTACATATAAATTTAGTATTTGTAGAGTTTAAATTAAGATTATGGTGGTTTAAACTTAATAATTATTTAAAAGCATAATTTGTTTTTTCTCCTTTCCATACATTTACATGGATTTCATGACAATGAATCATTTAAATTTTACCCTGAGTTAGATTTTCTCCTTTTCTCTTGATCCATCATTTTCTCCCTTAAAGTCCCTCCAGAGCATTTTTTAAAATAATGCTGGTGATAATTTATTTTTATATTGATTACAGTCTTATGTCCCCTCACTCCACTGAGGGCCTTCCTCAGTAGTGTTATTAGTGTTCATTGTGGGGTAATTCAAGAGCTGGAGAGATAGCACAGTGGTTAAAGGTGTTTGTACCTTCTCTTTCTCTCTCTCTCTCTCTCTCTCTCGCTCTCTCCTTCTCTCTGTTCCTACCTCCCTCTCTCTCAAATAAAACGAAAGAACAAAACACACATCCTCCCCCCTCAAAAAATAAGCATCATGTGCATTTTATACTTTTTAAAAAACTTTTTCCCAATTTATCTTTTTTCCTATTGAAATTAAAAATGTAGAATTTGAAAACTGTTTTCAAGTATTTTATGGCAATTTTAAACCAAATGCAATACCAGTTAGATTTCAGCCACCCCCCCCACTACCACCTTTCCCCCTCCAGCCTTCAGAATCCCTTTACAAAAACCTGTAAACATCATTGCCAATCTATGTTTCTGCCACTTGGTGGTGCTCAAAGAACATGTGAAAAATGCTGTATTTGATTGACTTAATACTTTTAATACAAAAGTCCATCAGTAAATTTCAGAGCACCTTAAATTACTTTTTCAATGACGCTGATGAATTTGAGGGACTATTTATTTGTGTAAAGTTAAACATGAATGTAATTTAGTTAGGAAGCTTGAGGTTCAGTGCAATTTACCATGTCTCACCTCCCAAAGGCATTGGTAGAAATAGCATGGTGGTTGTGTTTATGATGTCAGAGAAGAGGGCTGCCACTTAGAACAGGACTGGAAAACTGAAGTGAACTGGAGAGGTCACTAAAGGAATGCAATCTGGGCAGTATTTCTGGGTTTAGTGCTGACAGTTTAAGAAAGAAATAGGGGTTGGACTTGCAGCTCAGTGGGAGAGTGCTTACATTTGTGAGGTCCTTGGTTTGATCTTAGACACACTTAAAAAGGCAGCCAGTGAGTCCTTACCTCAAAAGAAAGAAGACAGGAAGGAAAAAGACCCAAAATTTTCTTTTATTAACTCTTTAAAGAGGCTACAATCTGGACTGGAGAGATTGCTGAGCAGTTAAGTGAACTTTCTGTGCATGCATGAGGACCTGAGGGGGACAGAAATCTCATGAGCACAAGTTTGATGGCACAAGACTGCCTGAGGACAAAATCTAAGGGCTGGAGGAGGCATTAGACTGCTTGAGCACAAGTCTGAGGACCTCTGAGGGGACCTGAGACCACCTAAATGCAAGCAGGAGGGCCTGAGAGGTGTCTGAGGTCTGAAAGAGACTGAGACGACTTGAGTCCAATTCCCCCAGCACTCATGTAAACATCTGTAACCCCAGTCTTGTGGGGAGTAGAGATCAAAGACTCACTGGGTCTCCAAAAGATGCAAAAGGCTGCAAGCTCCACAATCAGGGAAAGAATCCATTTCAAGGAAAAACAAATGAGTGAGTGATGCATGGGAACAGCCTACTTTCTCCTCAGGCCTCAAGAGACATGTAGTGGAAGGGAGGATCAGCCCATACATATGTACACACCTCACACTCACTCACACAAGCTACAATGTAGCTCTCAATCACACAAGCAACACTGTCCTAGTGAGACAGTGTTGAAGCAACATCAATAGTATACAGCATGTATAGGACACATGCTAGTTTATTAAAAAAATACCATAATTAAACCTAGAAAATGTGGTTAGGGTATCTTTATAACTTCTAATATGAAAATGTGGAATTCAATATCTAAAATTACTGGGCAATATGGCTCTTTTTCTTAACCCATTCATATTAATTTTTATTTTTTTTTTACATAAATCAAGCATTAAATCGGGAATCACAGAGAAGGATTCAAAACAATGACAAGAATATCACCATTCCACCTTCAATAAATTTGATTAGCTATAGAAACAGATAATCCTTATAATTTGCATCATTATTTATACATATATTGGTCTCATTTTGTCATACAACATTGAAAATCCTCAGTTGAAACTCATTTACTACTAATGCCTAATCTGTATTGGGCCTCAAGTCTCTAGTTCATGACTCTAGTTTTTGGCTTTTTAAATTTTTTTTTTCCTTTTTGTTAGCATATAAAACAATGGTCTTCATTGTGAAATTTTCATGCTTATCTGCAGTTTTAATTTCCAAATCTAGTTTCAATAATAATAACCTAGGAATTGTAAATATTTCCTTACTTCTTAAATTTTCCTTCATTTTCTTAAGTTTCATAATGGAATTTCAGAAAAAGTCAAGGTCCAGCATTTGTATTTTTCAGAAAAAAACTCTAACTTTGTATTTGCAGATTTCACATTTTGGAGTTCAGGAAAACAAGCTTTGAAAACCAAAAATATAGATTATTCTTTAGTGGGTTGAAGTACATCCCCAAAAATTAATGTCTGCAAAAATCTTGGAATGTAGCCTTATTTGGATATAAGCTATATGTAAATGAGATTAAAGATGTGAAGATGAAGCTATTTTGCATTTAGAATGGTACATATGCTGACATTTCATATTAAGAGAACATATTATAACTCTTTATTATACATAACTTTCATTATAAAAAAACTCTCATCATAAGAAAAGAAAGGTGAATTTGGTATGCACAGAGATATTTAGACATGGAAGAGACAGCCATGCCAAGGCCATGTAAAGATAAAGTCCGGGATTAAAGTCATACTGCCACATAATCCAAGGCTGCAAAGGATTTCCAACCACCACCGGAAAGCTAAATATAAGAAAGCATACCATAATCTCTTTTCAGAGCATTAAGAAGGAGCCAAGTTTGCTGATACCTATTAATTGTTTGATTGGTGGATACCTTGATTCTAGACCTCTGGCCTCTTTAATTGTGAGAAACTAATTACTATTATTTCAATTGCTGGTAATTTGATATGGCAGACCTAGGAAATTAATCTACATACCAAGAACAATTTTGCTTCCAATTCACCTTATAAACGAAGTAGCAAAATTAGCGTTTGATTCTCACATACTTTGTAAAATCCTAAAACCACTGGCAGAACAGAGATCAACCTGAAAAAGAGAAATCCAGGTAATGTAATGGATTCCTCTGGGATTTCTGTCAGTATTTTTCTTTCTGTTATTGTGGATGATTTGGGATTGCCAGGAACTCACAGCTGGTGCTATTTAATAGCAGCTTATAAATTGAATTATTCATTGCTGACAGAGACTTTTTGGGACTGATCCTAGAGCCAAGTGTTTTGAGAAAGGCTGGTAGTGACTGTGTACTATATGTTCAAGCAATCTCTGAAAAACATAATAAGCCAAAATATGTAGAAAGATCTGACAAGTGAGGGCACTCCTAGCCAGAAATATGCCAAAAGTATTGATAAATCATTATCTGTGAAAGATTTTTAAACTTTTTAAAAAGATACTTAACTTTATTTGCAAGCAGAGAGAGACAGAAGACAGAGAGAGAGAAAGAGAGAGAGGAAATGGGCATGTTATGAATATTGAATGAACAAATCAACTCCAGATGAATGTGCCACTTTGTGCATCTGGCTTTAAGTGGGTACTGGGGAATCGAACCTAGGTCCTTAGTCTTTGCAAGCAAGTGCTGTAACCACTTAACAATCTCTCCATACCCCATAAATCCTCTTAACTCAATAAGTTAGTTGCATAGTTTAAATAAATACCTACATTAGGTCTATGGGTCAAGTGGTCTCTAGCCTTGAACTGTTGGTTAGTCATATAACATTTAACAATGGGCATAGTGGAAGAAAGTGAAGTCAATGGAGCAAAGTGCTGAAAGAGGTTACTGAGATCCTGTTAGCTTCCTATCTCTGTCATTTAAGGTTTGTGGTAGAGCAATTGACACTATCACATACCTCAAATGTTTTGTACACTCTTGCCTCAGGCATTAATACAATCAAAGCTAACTGACCATAGACTGAAAACTATAAAACCATGAGCCAAAGTAAACCTTTTCTCTTTATACGTTGACTCTCATTAAGTATTTTATCACAGAAACACAACACCAACTAACACAGGAAGAAATAAGTAATTATAGCACATGTTGGTTTTATTGACCATATTTTGAAAGCAAGCCTTCTCTTAATCCACAAAAAACTAGATAATAGAATGTTGGCAAGGATGTATAAAAAAAAGAAATAGGCCGCCGGGCGTGGTGGCGCATGCCTTTAATCCCAACACTCAGGAGGCAGAGGTAGGAGGATCACCATGAGTTCAAGGCCACCCTGAGACTACATAGTGAATTCCAGGTCAGCCTGGGCCAGAGTGAGACCCTACCTCGAAAAACAAAAAACAAAAAAAAAAAAAGAAAAAAAAAAGAAAAGAAAAAAGAAATATAAGAGATGTTTAAATATAATATTATTCCTACAGATATTTTAATACTTGAAAGATGGACATAATTTTAAAATGTGTAAAATAGAATGTGCTGTCCCACTCATTTTTTATTTTTATTTTTTAGATAGAAAGGACAGTTTTCCCTTCGGTCAGTTTTCTTTCCCTAATAATGCCTAGTCATCCCTACCCTCAATCTTATCTCTTGCCTTTTGACAACTATTCTTTTCTATACATCAATGTACATGTTTGTGATTCACTTGCTTCATGCTTTAACAGTCAATCAAAAAACTTTTCAGGGACTGGAGAGATGGCTCAGCAGTTAAGCCGCTTGTCTCCAGAGCCTAATAACCTGGGTTCAATTCCCCAGAACCCACATAGAACCAGATACACAAAGTGACACATGCATCTGGAGTTCATGTACAGTGACTAGAGGCCCTGTGTGCCCAATTCTCTCTTTCTCTCTTCTCTCTCTTTGCTTGCAAATAAATAAAAATATTAAAAAAACTTATCAGTCCCATTTGCATCACTGCAGTGAAATAGGCTAACTTTATAGATAATTTTATCTATCTTGCAGGATTTTTTGGTCTTTTTGTGATTCGTGTATTTTTCTTATTTTTCCAGTGCTGAGGACTAAACCCTCAGTTATCCACTGAGCTAAATCCCCAACTAGATTTCAGCTTTGGAACCTGAAAATCCAAGATAGTACAGCCTCATTAGGTTGCTCTTTGACAAGGATCACGTGGTTAAAGCAAGTATAGGAAGAAGTTTCTTTAAATAGGAAGCCAAACTGTAGCTTAAGAGCCAGGACCAGTCTTTTAAAATAACTCATTTTCCAGGCATGGTGGTGCACACTTTTAATCCCAGCACTTGGGAGGCAGAGGTAGGAAGATTACCTTGAATTCAAGACCACCCTTAGTGAATTCCAAGTCAGCCTGGCCTAGAGTGAGACCCTACGTTGAAAAACCAAAATAAATAAGTAAATAATTCACTCTAAAAAGAACCCAGGATCCCATGAAAGCTACATTAATTACTTCTGATAAGAGCATCCATTGACTGATTTAAGGTCTTCCAATTAGGCCCCCTTCTTATAGATTCTATGCCACCTATCCATACTGCCAGAATACCTAAATCATTGCAAGAAGTTTTCTTGCTTTTGCTTTATTTCTTCTACCTCCTATATATTCCTTGAATATATGAATATTCAATATTCAATATGAATATATATATATATATAATTCCTACCTAAATCCTTTCAGTAGGGGTCTGTGAAAATGACTCAGCAGTTAAAGGCACTTGCTTGCAAAGCCTACTGTCTAGGATCCAATTCCAAGCAGCTACATAAAGCAAGTTCCCCAGCAGCCATATAAAGCAAAGTGGCACATGCATCCGTATCCCAAAGAGCCTAGGACAATAGGGAACTCCTTGGCCAGCTAATCTGAATTTCCTATGCACTTTGGCAGTTTCTTTGAAAGAGCAAAGACCTTGTCTAAAAGAAAGTGAAGAATAGACATCTCAAAGTTTTCTTAAAACCTCCACACGCATGTTTTGGCTTGGGCACCCACACACAGACATAAACACAAGTAAATAAATAAAAATTAAAACCTTTCAATAGATTCAGTTTATATACACATTAAACACAACTTCTTAGCCAGAATAGAAAATTTTTGATACAAACTAATGTACTTTTAAGCCTATTCTTTCACTAATCCATAAAATAACACATCTGCTCTAAAGAAATAGGTCTGACTATAATCCCAGGCTGGCTTGGAATTTGTCAATCTCTTACCTCAAATGCCTGAGTGGTGGGTCATATGCTAGCTCTAGTTTATTTCATATTTTTTCAGAACCTCAGGAATTAGTGCAATACATTCTTACCAGCAGTACTTGAGGGTTCCTCTTTCCTTTTGTGTTTTGTCTTGATTTTTTTTTTTTTTTTTGCCGTATTGAGGACCAAACCCAGGACCTTGTGCTTGCTAGGCAAGCGCTCATCCACTGAGCTAAATCCCCAAGCCCCTGTCTTGATTTTTTGAGGGTATATCTGTTCATGTGTGTGGCAGTTTGAATAATGTCCCCCAAAAGAATTAAAGGTTTATTATAATTTTGAATTGTCTTCAGCCTTCTGGCTAGAGGAAATGTCACAGTGGCCTAGCTTCCTGGGGACTAGTCCTTTCTAATTTGGATATAAAATAATAGGGATAGATATACAAAAGAAGAGCAGGAACTCTGCATTTTGTGATCACAGTGTGTTACAGTGTGCTTGCTTGCTTGCTTCTGGTTGGTGGGTTCTCTCTGTCTCTGCTTGCTTCTGTGAAAGGGTGCCAGCCTTTTTCCTTAACTTCCCCTGGATCTGTTCAATAAATATTTTCGTCCCCAAATCGTACCTGGTTTGGAGATTCATCCCAGCGACGTGTGGCTGACTAAAACAATGCGTAATAGGGTTTGGGGGTACAAAAGGTTCTTAAAATCTAAACCCTGAGGAGGGTTTTTAGTTTTTTGTTTGTTTGTTTGTTTTTATGAGGTGGGATCTTACTGTAACCCAGGCTGACCTAGGTGGACTCCAACTGAAGGCAATCCTCTTACCTCTGTCTCCCAAGTGCTAGGATTAAAGGTGGGAGTTTTTGTCCTCCAGATTTATGAACCCCAAGTTTTGGGTTCTTCTCTAATCTTTAATGAAGAATAATAAAGATGGAACCAAGAAGGACACATTATGAATTATTGAGTTTATTTGGAGAGAAATCACAATTTGTGGAGTTGATTGAAAAGGAATTGGGACTTGGAAAGGAAGACTAGAACATTTTTATGTGGAAAAAACTCTAGAAACGTGGAGGATAAAAAATAAGTAAAGAAAAGTGGAGGAAAGAAAGAAACTAGGGCTCAGACAGGGAGGCCAAATTGAAGCTGGGGAACACATGGAAGTCTAGAGAAACTGAGGCTTAGAAAGTGAATACTAGAAGGGGCTGTGAATAAGTGGAAAGCTTTGAGGAAAAATTTGCAGGGGCTATGAACCTGTCAGAGTGCTCATGTGGCAGATCCAGAGTGGGAATCCACACATGGTCAGAGTGGGGAGATTAGGATTAAGAGACAGGGTTAGGTCTCCCTTTTCCACCCATCCAGGTGGCTGAGTGGGGCTTGGGACAGAGACTCAGGAGAAGGGAAGTTCATGCCACACCAAATGAGTGGAGAATCCAGAAAAAGAGAGGATCTTGGGGAAAAGAGGAGGAGCCCCATCAAGCCTGCCACCTTTATAGTCTTTATTTCAGGTAGGTGTGTGTGGGGAATCTGATTTGTTTTCTAAATATGAATGGGTGGATCAAAGAGTCTGCCCATACATATCTGGGGCTGGGGCTATAGCGTGTTTGACTGTGGACAACAGGGGGCGTCATAGATCAGTGTCAGTAAGACACGAGTTCTAGTCCTAATTAGTTTTCATTTTTATGCCAGAATGAGATATCAGGTGTTTGGCATCTCCTGGTTCCCTCTGGGCCTCAATCCCTGGCTGAAACCTGCCTAGCTTTCTTATACTGTGTCTCACCACTACTACTCCTGGCTGCCTGTATCTGTTTTTAATCAAAGAATTGAGATAAACCAGACTCTGAAGGATAATTTTTAAAATATTACATTTATTCAGAAGTCAGGAAGGGTATGGGAGAGTCCAAGGACCAAGGAAGATGTAATGCATGCATCTACATGGCCTGAGAGACCATGTGGGATGTGAACATGGACCTAAAAAGTGATAAAGGATTTAGAGAGGAAAGAGATGAAAGTAAAGAAAGCTCCTGCCATGCACAGAGCAGGATAAAGAGCCCATGTGGGAGTAGGGGGTCAAGAGATCAACGTCTTCCCTTCTCCCTTTCTCAGCCTGACTAGGCTGAGATGGGGGGGGGGGGCTTACTAGGACAAGAACCTAGAAGTTCAGGAGAGGTGAACAGCTATCAAAGAGACCTTGCCCACCCATAAAGGATCCATTTAGAATCTTATTGTGATGAGCTTCCCCTTCAGCTTCAGGTGAGCCTCAGAGAACTAACTGGTATGGATTCAGTGTGCTGGCCCAGGAAGAGGACAACCATGGCACCATGTTTTGGGGCTGAACTTAACCAACCGCAGCGTCAGGATTAGATTTAAATTCTAGGAAAAGAAAACTACCTCCCAGGAGGGGCTCAGATGATTTATGGAAAAACAGATCTATGTAACTCCTTTAGCTAAGAGATAAGGAGAGGAGCGATGCTTCTCTAATCTCTAGTAAAGTGGACATTTCAAGGGCAGACTTAAAGGCATTTCAGCTTTTTTTACTTTTGAGGCCCAGTCACCATAAACTACCTAAGAAAGCTACCCGAGTCCCTCTCACATGGAGCTTAGATGGGTGTGGCAGCACAGGTCCTTCATCCCAGAATTTACTTAGAAGGCTGAAGAAAAATAGAGGATCACCATGATGTAAAGGCCGCCCAGAGTGAGAAATTACTCAATGGTAAAATTAATTGGTCAATTAAATGTAAAAATGTGTGTGTCCTGTGTGTGATGATATACTAGACAGATTGTGGTGTAATTTACAAAAAGAGAAAGAAAGAAATAGTACAACACTAAAGTTAGATTGCATTAGTTTTATTACTGTACATTTTTTTTCACTTTGTAATACTACTTGCTGTACTCTGTTTGCTATTGTACAGTGAAACTTTTTTCCCCTGGGGCAATGAAAACACATGCAATAAGCAAAAATAGTTTTAAAAGGGCAATATTGGGGGGCACTACCCCCTCCTCTAATCTTTTCATAATCTACAGAAATCTTCCATGTGCCATCCTAATTTGTTAATGTCATAGATCATTTAAGATGTCATTGACTTTTAATAACACTAATAGTTTTTGCATATCATTCTCATGATATTAAATTACATTGAATTAGAGAATTTTTTCATAAACTCATAGAATGTTCCACATTGAACAAACCTAGGATCTGAATGTTTTCATATATCCCTAATTTTGGATGAAAAAAAATCACGTGGAAGGGTGCTTATAGATTCCTAGGTGCTGCTCCAAGTCTGCATCACCAGAGAATGAGCCGAGAATCTGTATTTTTAGCAACGTCTCAGGTGAGTTCTAAATCCACTCAGCTTTGTAAAACACTAATCATGTCTCTTCCCACTCATTGAAAAGACCAAAGTTATGTGCTCTTTTATGGCATAGCCATTCCATTTGGTAATAAGTCTAAGAAAGTCTAAGAAAGGGAAACTGAGGATTTTATTTCTTGTAGTACTTTGAATAATTATATGTAACCATTAAAAGTTTATTATTCGTGACAAATTAATTTAAGGATGTAGACTGTATACTTTATGGTAATAGCTGTTAGGTAACAAATGATGATAAATATTGCTTGACACAGTAATTTCTATAACTGAAAACAACATGTTCAAAAAGAGAGAAAAATGAGTGATCACATTTTATTTTGAATAACTATTAATGCTGATAGTACATGTCAAAGTGTACAAAATATTTTGTTTTCCACTTGAGAAATAGGAAACATCCACAATGAAATTTGTTCCATGCAGTCTGTGAAAATATGGAGAGATATAGCACAGGCAAGTGGGAAAACTCTAATCCCACTATGTACACAGGAGGGAGCTGTAAGGTCTGAGAAAGTTAAAAAAAAATAAAAACACAATATGAATATCAGGGCCTATTACTTTAAGAAATAATGAGTAAGTATTCTCCTAATTTTCCAATCTGTAATATAGGATTATTTTTACTCATGTTTAAGTTTCTAGGATATGTATTAGTATTCTTTTTAATAGGGCTCAATAGTGCTTTCTTGGCATTGGGATTTTTGTGTGTGTCTGTGCTATGTCCCTATACTTGTTTTGATCTGGCAAGCTTAATGTCACTTGATAGAATAAAAGCAGACAATTTTCTGAGACTTGACTGATTCAAGGGCATTCATCCATTTTATGAGGCAGTTCACTTTTCTAGTATTCCTTTTTTTTTGCTTTAGACAAGAGATTAAAAATGAATGCAATATAACAACAGTAATCTTGGCAGGAAAATAATTCTCCATATTTTCTAACATTCCAAGATGTAAACAGAAAGCTGTGTTAAATAGAAAACATTTACAGTGTGTTTAAAAATAAAAATGACTGCCATTTAAGGAGAATTTACCATGTACTGGTCTCTGTAATGACATAAACACATTTTGCAAATATTTCATTTAGTGTCAAAAATATTTAATAGTGTTGTATTTAATAGCTTCAAGGTATCACCTAAGACATACTTTTATTTAAATTTTATACATTGTCAAACTAAAGCATTAGTTAGTTCATCAAAATAAAATTTATATTATGAGTAAACTTTGGTTGCATGTTCCATTTCTAACCTGCCTGACTCAGTCATAAGAAGTAACCTTGTGCAGTCTTATCACCTCCAGTAGGAAGCACATCAGAAATAGAAGGTATAAGCATCCACCCCAAATCGACTGAGAATCAGAGCCTGCATTTCAACATGACCCTTGAGTGAATTTTTGTGATTATTTTTTATTTGCAAGCGTCTGGGGTGGGGGGGTTGGAGAATGAGCATGCAAGGTCCTCCTACTACTGCAAGAGAGCTCTAGATACATATGCCAATTTGTGTATTTGGCTTTACATGGACACCAGTAAATTGAACCCTGGGACTGCAGGCTTTGGTAGCAGGTGACTTCTACCACTGAGTCCACCTCCCAGCCACATTGAGGGATTTTTTTTTTGGGGGGGGGTTGTGGGAGTAGCTCTCACTCTTGCTCTAGCCAAGGCTTGACCTGGAATTCACTTTGTAGTTTCAGAGTGCCCCCTCAAACTCATAGCTATTCTCCTAAATCTGCTTCCCAAGTGCTGGGATTAAAGGTGTGCACTACCACACCCGGCTTCCTTGAGTGATTTTTAAAAAAAATAATGTTAATGTTTGAAGGCACTATATTATTACTTTTTAAGTGTGTGTATGTATAGGTGTGCATATACTAACGAGCATATGCGGAGGCCCTAGGTCAACATTGGGGTGTTTGTTCTTTCTTACCCTTTGCTTGAAATAGTTTCTTCATTTTTTTGTGTGTGTGTGTTTACCACTTCATGCACACCAGTTTAAAAGGCTCATAAACTTCTCAATTCCCCTGGTACTGCTTGATGTATGTTCTTTAGGATCTCAGACATGCACTTCTTTGCATCCAGCTTTATTTCGATGCTGTGGAATTGATCTCAGAATGGCTGGCTTGCAAGCAATCACATTTAACCACTAAGCAATCTCCCTTCTATTTTTAATTTAATTTTTATGCATATTTATAACATTTTGATCATATTATGTCCTACATTTCCCTTCCTTATGCCGCTCATTCCCACTATAGCCTTTTTTTTTTTTCATCTGTTGTACAAGAAATTACTCAGAATTGAAACATTGCCTCCTGAAGAGGGAAAGGAGGCTCTGGGAATTCAGGAAGCAAGTCTAGGAGACCTGAAATTTAAAACTTCACAAAACAACTCCCCAATATTATAAGAATGAAGAACAACTGTTGAAGTGCCCTGGAATAATGTTAATTTGAAATCGGAAACATTCTGTCCTGGGGTGTGGGAAGAAAGAAAGCTCAGGAGACTCAGGAAATAAGTCTAGTAAAACATTGCAAGACCCCTCCCTTATGCTATAAAATGGAAAGTAACTGCTTGGGGATGAGACTCTGATTGAACTGCCTGCAAGTCTTGCATTGTGCTCCAGACCCACATCTTAGCTGCTTGCAGATTGTGAACTATGCTCCATGAACAGTCACCTATGCTGGGGTGTCCTTTTCATTGGTGCAGCTGCCATTGAGTCATCCATTACTCGTTATCCTGCTCTGTAAGTAACCCCATTCTACTCACTGGTTTACCAAAACTGGTTTTTGTGGAGTTGTACTTTGGTCTATTTTCAGTGCCCCATATGGGGTGAATAGATGGGTGTTTGTGTAGCCCCAAAGGAAAAATTTTTCATGAAACACATTTACGTATACCTTCTATTGTGTTGGCAACCATTAATTGTCATTAGTGCATCAGAGAGGGGACTGGCTTCCAAAGTCATCTCCCCTATCCATAACAGAATGTTGACTGACCTCATCATGTGCAGGTCTTGGTCAGGTAACCATAGCTGCCTAAGTTCTTAAGTGTAGTTAGTGGCTTTCTCATGTTCAAGAAGCAGAGATCCACAATGCTCCTACTCATCCTTCAGCTCTTATATTCTTTCTACCTCATCATCTGCAATGCTCTTTGATTCTTGGAGAGGTTGATACAGATGTCATTTAGCACTGAGTACTTCACAGTCACTTCTCAGTACTGTGAACCATTTTGAGTTTATGCAGTAATTGATACCCAATGCAAAAAAGAAGCTTCTCTGACCAAAGCTGACAGCATTATTAAGCAATGGGTGTATGAACATAAATATTTAGAATGTAATTTGATGGGTACAACATGTTTTAGTCAACAACAGTAGAAGCTTCCCTTGTATGTTTGTGTTTGTGATGCTATAGCCATAGGTTATTGAGTAGGTGTTCGGTATCAGACCCAAACTCCCTCCCATGCAGCAGGCCTCAAATCAGAGTAGTTGGTTAGACCCATAAGATTCATGCTATTATTGCATCAGTGGGTGCATTTTTCCTGGTAGTTTGTGTATCATGTAGGATGCACTGCTAGTTAAGACTACTGATTCCCCCCCCCACACACACCTGCAGCCTACATAACTTTTTCTAGCACCACAAGAAATAGCCAGCAGAGAAGGCGTTTGTTGAGCTCTAGCTTGATTTCTCACTGCCCTACAACTGAAAGATATAGTGTCTTTAGCAGTAGGGTCTCAGCATCTAGCTCTGTTCAGAAACCAAAAGTATCAGCAATAGCCTGTACTCTTTGGAAGACCTCAGGGGCTTTCTTGATCAGTCACTAACTAGGAGGTATCTCTACCCTTGCACTACTATTTTCCTGTAACAACCTATGGCTTCTGGGTCCAGCATTATCTCCTCACACAGGGTAATTCTGCTCAGACTCTATCTATCTATCTCATCTATCTATCTATCTATCTATCTATCTATCTATCATCTATCTATCTATAATTAGCTGGCAAAAAAAGTAGGTTTCCATATGGATATTTAACAAGTCTTTAACTTTCATTAACCTTCCCCCATCTTCTCTCTCCCATCTCCTTTAAAAATTTCCATCCCCTGTGCTATGGTCCACTACTTTCATATCCCATGTTCTATTATTCCTCATCCTTAAGTCCCCTCCCTCAAGGTTCCTATCTAGATTCCTGGTCTCTAATGACTCTCATGCCACCTAAATACAATGATCTAAAATTTTGAAGCTAGGGCCTGGAGAGATAGCTCAGTAGGTAAAGGTGTTTGCAAAGCACGAGAGCTCAGGTGCAATTCCCCAGTAGCTTTATGCTATTGCCCCTCTTTAAATATCAACCATTGTTTGTGTTTTATTTTCTTTAATTTACAAGAAAGGTACCTTGAGTAGCTCTGCAACATGATCATACATGCCTTTAATCCTAGCACTGGGCAGTGGTGGGAGGGGTGTAAGGAGGTTGGAGAACTGCTCTGAGTTAGAGGCCAGCCTGTAGCTACAGTGAATTATAGGTCAGCCTTGGCTAAAGTGAGACCGTTCCTTGAAAAAAAAATGGATATCTTGTGATAAAAATGAATGAAGTTGTAGTTTGCTCTAAGTACATTTAGAGGAACGAATATTTTAAAATATCATAATATTATTGTTTGTATTGCTGCTTGTGTCCCTGTATGTGCCGGAGGTTTGGAATGAGTGTCTGTGTGTGTGTGTGTGTGTGTGTGTGTGTGTGTGTGTGTGTGTGTGTGTGTGCGCGCGTGCGCGCACGCGCGTGCATATTATATTGATGTGGTAATTTTGGGGTTCAAGGGGTTCTTCAGATTTATAAAACTCAAGTTTTGGGTTCTTTCTTAACTTTTATGAGGAATAATAAACACGTAACCAAAAATGAAAATTGTGAATCATTGAGTTTATTTGAGGAGAAATCTCAATTTGTGGTAAAGGAAATTGTGACCTGGAAAGGAAGACTAGAAAGTTTTTTATGTGGAAAACACATTTCATAAAAGGGGAAAGCTAGAGAAACTGGTACTTAAAAAGTGAAATTAGACTCGAGATGGGGACCACTACAGAGACTGAGGCTTAGAAAGTGAAGTTCAGGAGCTGTGAACACATGGTAAGCTTTGTGGAAAGATTTAGAGAGGCTTCAAACGTGGAAAGCTTTGAGGAAAGATTTAGAGGGGCTGCCAACACATGAGAGTGCCCCTGTGGCAGATCCTGAGTGGGAATCCACACATGGTAAATTGAGGGACCATGAGACAGATAGAGTGGGGAGATTAAGATTAAATTGGCCACATTGCTTTCTCATTGGGGTGGGAGAAATGGGGAAAAATGGGAGAGTCCACATGGCAGAGTATGTAATGTACTTTAAGGGTGAAACAATCTAGTATTTCCTACTTCTCCGAATCATGGCCAAACTTGTATTAGAATGTAATGAACATAATTCTTTTTTTTTT
>PVHP010041374.1:0-15452 GCA_004024765.1 Zapus hudsonius | reverse complement strand
TGTGTGTGTGTGTGTGTGTGTGTGTGTGTGTGTGTGTGTGTATGTGTGTGTGTGTTGCTGGTGATAGGCTTCTTTCTCTGCTTGGACCTGTGAAAGGGGGCCAGCCTCTTTTGCCATTATGGAAGTTCCCCTGGATCTATAACTTCAATAAATCCTTTCCTCCCATAACTGTGCCTGGTTTGGAGGGTAATTCCAGTAGTGTGTGGTTGAGTACAACAAAAAGAAATGAATGTGGATGTACAAATAGCTCTGTATTGTAGTGTCCTTTATATACCATATATATATATATATATATATATATATATATATATACACACTCAAGAGTTGGCTATTTGGCTCATATGTTAATTCTACTTTCAGCTTTTTGAGAAATCTCCACACAGACCTCCAAAGGGGCTTGCCAATTTGAAAACTACGAACAGAGTTCTTCTTTCCCCACATCATCACAAACATTTTTATTTCTCCTTTGTTTTCTTGATGATAACCATTCTGACTGAGGTAACATGAAATTTCAAAGTAGTTTTAGTTTTAAGTACCATGATGGTTAATGATTGTCATGGTTTGATCCAGATACCCTGCATAAACAAATGAATATGTTCTGATAGATCAATCCTCAGCTGATGGCAGTTTTTGGGTTTTATAAAATCCCAACTACATCTCACTGGAGCTGTGATGTTGGGGGCAGGCTTATGAGAGTTATAAGCGAGGTTCCCCTTGCCAGTGTTTGGCACACCTACCTGCTGCTGTTTGCAATGCTGTGGCAGAGGTGATGTCCATCTCTCTGCTCATGCCATTGTTTTCCCTGCCAGGATGGAGTCTCCCCTCAAGTCCGTAAGCCTAATAAACCCATTCCTCAACAAGCCACTTTTACTTGGGTTCTTTCTGTGCAGCAACTAGAATGCTGACT
Organism: Zapus hudsonius; assembly: GCA_004024765.1. Classification (NCBI taxonomy): domain Eukaryota; kingdom Metazoa; phylum Chordata; class Mammalia; order Rodentia; family Dipodidae; genus Zapus; species Zapus hudsonius. The sequence goes on along the minus strand of PVHP010041374.1, from coordinate 14,545 downwards.
GCAACAGTTTTGGTACTGAGAGTGGGGTTTGTTGCTGCTAGAACCCTGATCTTGTGGGTTGGCCTTTTGGAGGAATGTGAAAGGATTTGAAATCTCAGCCTAAGAGACGCCTTGCAGTGCTGTAAGTACAGCTTGATGGACCATTCTGGTCAGAGGTGAAACACCTGAATTTAGTAAGAACTATGGACTTTGAGGTTTGGCTTATGAGGGTGAGAAAGAACTTTGCTGGGACTGTGCCAGAAGCAGTTTTCATGAGAGGCTTGCTGCGTTCTGCCTGCCTGTATCCTGGGAACCTGTGCAGGGTTGTTTTACATAAAGATGGACTGGTGTGAGCAGATGGAGATGGCACAGAAAGAAAGATCATTGGGCGGAAACTGCTGCCCATTCACCTGCAATTGTTTGAGAGATGACAACCATCGAGATTTGGCCAGGTGATCTCCATTGGAACAACAGGAAGAATGCCAATTCCTTGAAATAAGGGGCCTGAATGCTTTGTTCCCCCCTGGATTAACAAGTTGGTAGCTTACCTGGTTCTGTGGAGTAGAACAAATACAGGAAGGGAGGGTGATTGGATTCGCAACACAGTTTTGTTTTTGAAAATGGCCATCAGCAATGTGAAGCAGGTGTGTTAGATTGCCTGCATGGAAACCCGATGGAGCCATGAGGATGAACTGTGGGTTGCAATGGAGACCCAGTGAATTCCAGGACTATGGATGGCTGCCAAGGAGAGCTGCCATCACCAGAAATTTTCCTGGACTGAGTAGCCGAGCGAGCTGGAGGGGTGGTATCGAATCTCCAAGAGATTGGTTAGAATTATTGAACTTGGAATTAGAGATTGATGCTGCCCTGCTTGTTTTAAATCTTGTATTGGTTCAATCTGTTTTTGCCATGCCTCATGTTTTGCAGTGTGAATGTTCTGTGCCATTACGGGTTTATTTTTTGGTATTATGGCTCAGTTGCAACCCGTGGGGAGTTATGGAGTTGCGTTGAACACATTGTATTTTATATCATGTATGATTATTAGTTTGTGGGGGCCAGGGGCGGACTGTCATGGTTTGATCCAGATGTCCCTCACAAACAAATGAATGTATTCTGATTGATAGATCCTCAGCTGATAGCAGTTTGGGTTTTACAACCTTGCTGGAGCTGTGTTGTTGGGGGTGTGCTTATGGGGGTTATGAGTGAGCTTCCCTATGCCAGTGTTTGCGGGATTTTATCTAATATCAGCAGAGGTATGGCTTATGAATTATAAAGCTAGGATTGCTTGGTCCTGTGTAATCTTATGATCCAATGCACATGATTTTGGCTAGGCTAGACTGAAAGTGGGCAGGATTTTAGAAACTTTCTGTATCTTTTCTCACAACTTATTATAGATAAAGGTCTTGATAATGTCCTATCTCACTCCCTCTAATAAACAATCATATAGTTTTATGGAATTCTACCCTCTTTGTTATTGCCTCAGTGGCCTGATGTGACCACAAAGGCTCTGTGTCAAGCACAACAAAGGATGCTGGCCATGATACACCTTATTAGCTCAGATATGTGATAATGACCACATATGAGACTTTTCTTCATACATAAATCAGGTGGTCAGGATGACATGAATATCTTGTCAGGTTAAGTCAAAAATTACAATAAGCCTCTGGAAATCTTCAATGAAGGTGTCTTGGCTAAACAATGATGTGTATTTCACATGTGTGATGTGTATTTCAGACACATCAGACAAGGAGCAGCAGATGTGTGTCAAGATTCCTGTTAGCCACTTCACAAATGGGAATGATGTCTACCAAGAAGGAAGGGATAGCTTTTAATTTTTTCTTTGAGTTCCCTGACTAAAGTTCCCCAAAGAAAATGAGTATGTGACAAGGAGAGTACATCTTGGTAGGCAGTGGCTGTAGTTGGAGCAAGCTCCATGGAGATGGGGAAAGAGAAAGAGGAAAGGCGTGAGAGGGGGTGGAGAAGCAGCACTGTTAAGCATCAGTGTGGCTGGTGGTGAAGAAGATGTAGGTTAAGCTGGGACTTGTGTGAGCACAAAGAAATAAAGGATCATCAATGACATCTTATGGAGGTGAGTATAAGTATAAGGGAAAAAATTTACAAAAACCAAGTATTGAAAACAACCTACCAAGCAAACAAAAAGCATTAACTAGGTATATTATATACATTCTCATATGTGGTAAAGTAGACATTAAACCAAAGCTAGTCATGAGAGACAAAGAGCGTCACTACACTGTAAAACAGGGAAAACTTCATTAAGAACACACAACAATGGTGAACATTTAGGCACCAAAAGTTAGAACTCCCCACTTTATAAATCAACACTGGAAGACATGAAAGGTCACATAGTTCCTGAAAAATTGATAGTGGGAGACCCTTCTTTTGCTACATCCAATCAGAAGTGGGATCACCCTATGCTTATCCTCTAACTGCTGTCCAAACAGTCCCCATGCAATACGTGACTCTATAGTCTGTGACCCCAGCACCTTTATTTATTCTTTCTTTTCTTAAACAGATTCTGAGCACTTTTAGCCAATTCACAACTTTGTCAGGTCTCTGAAATATTAGGTATGCTACATAATCCTCTGCCTCAGGCCTAGATTCTGTATTCTCCAGAATATAGTTGGCCATGTGGCCATCCTTTTGTGTCTCAATAATTTCTACAGGTAACCCTGGCAATCAACTGCACCTCCATCTGTCAAGTTCATAGACTCTCATTTGGCCCAATGGGACCAGAATGATATCAGCAACTTACTCTTGTACCATCTACACCAGCTCATAGTCCTCACATGGCCTCAGATGGAGATATGATATTTATAAGGCACACATACCTTCAAACTCCTGGGTGAAAATCATAATGACACAGTGGAGAAATAATATGTAGTTTGAATTTCAAAGATGTTTACATGATTGATTCATATTGGTAAATCATATTCCACATAATACTTAAGGTAGTTCAACTATGTGTGCACCAAAAAAGGCTCTTCCACACAATAGCCACCCCCCAGCTGACCTTGCGACTTATATAACAGCATTGCAGCCTCACCTGTTCAACATACAAGTTGCCCCAAGACTTAGGTGGAGATTGAAGCAGGGTTTCTTCTCAAGCTCTTTGATGAAATTCCAGACTGTGTTGACATCAGAAGATAGGTCGTCCTCAAAGAGAACCTGTTTTCTCATTTGCAAAAGGTGTTATCACTCAGTCTGGTCAAACCAAAGGACACTAGAGGGAAAAGAGTACTTGGAAAGAGTAAATCAATGAATCATAGAAATTAAAATATACCTGTAGACCCTGACACATCCATGCAGTCAGGCAGAGATAATGGTGGCCTGCACAGTGACTGCATGAGGGACATGTGAGTCAGAGGAATGGGGACAAACAGCATCAGTGACATGAGAGCCATCATACACGTGTTCAGGTTGCTCTCCGTTGGTTAAAAGAGGACCTGTCTTCCATGAGAGAAGGGCTATCCTACAAGGCTGCCTTTCCCATTATGGCAGTTAAGGCACCCATAATGACTGGGTGTAATGGGGTCCCAGGCCTTCTCCTTCCATTGTAATTCAGAATCTACCCCTTTTTAGCCTTTCCCAGGGTATTGCGTTTAGTTTCCCCTGGATTTAAATTCATTCTGCACACAAGTAGCTGGCCCAAATGTGCCTAGATGGTAATATCAGTTCCCTTTGGGGTATATACTCCATTAATGATCACAGTGACAAAGGATTGCTAGGGTAAGGGTTTTGTCACATTACCTTGAAAGTCATGGGTAGCCTTCTGTGACTGTCAAAAGCACACCAATATTTTCCAGAATTGACCAGAAATTGGAAATAAACTGATGTTTCTATAGTTTTTTTCTCCCAAGCACATAGACTATTGAAGAACCTGCAGAAGGAGAATAATGTAATCTAACTACAATTTTAATTCTAATTTATGAGTTAGGCTCCGCCTCCTCCCCCCCCCCCGTCCACGCAGGTGACCGGTTGACCCCCAGTGCAGGTGCCCAGGGCACCACCAGGAGCTGCGCCTGGCCCGCGGCAGAGGGCGGAGCCAGGGAGCTGGTGACGGGCTAGGCGGTCAGGCGCGGAGGGGGCGGCGGCGGCAGGCCCAGCCCCGCGCTGTGATTGGCCTCCCGCTGGCCCTGGCAAAGGCCCTGGCAAAGGCCCCGGCGGCCCCGACGGCCTTCGCAGGTGGAGTCGTGGCAGCCAGGGCGAGAAGATGCTGCTGTCCCTGGCGCTCCGCGTGTACTCCATGCGCTACCTGCTCCCGGGGGCCGTGCTCCTGGGCTCCGGACCCACCTACCTGCTAGCCTGGACCGTGTGGAGGGTGCTGTCTGCTCTCCTGGCCGCCAGGATCTACCAGAGGATTGACGACCTGCTCTACTTCGTCTACCAGAACATGGTGCTTTTCTTCTTCGAGAACTACACCGGGGTGCAGATACTGTTGTATGGAGATTTGCCAAAAAAACAAAGAGAATGTAATCTATTTAGCAAATCATCAAAGCACAGTGGACTGGATTATTTCGGATATGCTGGGTGCTAGGCAGGGCGCTCTTGGACACGTGCGCTATGTGCTGAAAGACAGGTTAAAGTGGCTTCCGCTGTATGGTTTTTATTTTGCTCACCATGGAGGAATCTATGTAAAGCGAAGTGCCAAATTTAATGAAAAAGAAATAAGAGACAAGCTACAGAGGTGCGTGAATGCAGGAACTCCAATGTATCTTGTGATTTTTCCTGAGGGAACAAGGTATAAACAAGGACAGACAAAAGTTCTTGCAGCTAGTCAGGCATTCGCTGCTCAACGGGGCCTTACAGTATTAAAGCACGTGCTAACTCCAAGAATAAAGGCAACCTATGTTGCTTTTGATTCATTGAAGCATCATTTACATGCAATTTATGATGTCACAGTGGTTTATGAAGGGAAAGGTAAACACCTGACTAAAGAATCACCATCCATGACTGAATTTCTCTGCAAACAGTGTACAAAGCTTCACATTCACATTGATCGTATAGACAAAGGTGAAGTCCCAGAAGACCAAGAATGTATGAGAAAGTGGCTTCATGAACGGTTTGCAATAAAAGATAAGTTGCTCATAGAATTCTATGATTCACCGGATCCAGAAAGAAGACAGTAATTTCCTGGGAAAAGTGTTCATTCCAGACTAAGTTTCAAGAAGACTCTACCATCAGTACTGATCTTAAGTTGTTTGACTGTCTGCATGCTTATGACTGAGGCTGGACGGAAGCTGTACTTGGGCACCTTTGTATTTGAAACCCTCCTGGGCTGCCTGTGGTTTGCTGTTAAAACATAAACAGGCCACTAGCTCCATCACTGTCTGCTGCTGACAGCTGCACATCACACTGATTATTCAGAATGAAAAAAAGTGTAGATAAAGCCTTGTTTATTAAGCCAAAAAAAATAGAATTAAGTTTTAGGTGTAGAGAGATGGCTCAGCAGTTAAAGAGGTTGCTTGCAAATCCTGATGGCCTGAGTCTGATTCTGCACTACCACATGCAGCCAGATGCAAAGTGGTGACCCATGCATCTGGAGTTCCTTTGCAGCAGCAAGAGCCCCCCCCCCCGTCTGTATCTCCCTCTCACCCTATCTCCTTTTCTCTATCCTTGCAAATAAATAAATAATATTTCTTAAAGAATTAAATTTTAACCTTTATTTCATTCCATGGTGACTCACGGTGTGGTTATGAGAGATGAAATAACATCACAATTACACTTTTACAATGGCCTAGGTAAGATATTTAATAAAGCAGATTAGTGGTAGCAGTGAAGATTGAGGTCAGAGGAGAGGACTTTGTGGGGTTCTGTTGTGGATGGTGGGGAAATGTTATCGGAGATAGCTAGAAAGAGGTATAGTGAGAGGAAAAGATGCTGTTTCTAGGTGACAAGTTGGAGATGACTGATACCTTCAGGTGGAGAGGTTAGGGGAGGAGATTTTATGGATGTGGCAGAGAGAAATTTGAGGCCAACCTGGCAATGAACATTTGGACTCTCCCATCATAGAAACATCCCTCAAGTCAATAAAATTAGACATCTCTGGTGAAAAAAAAATCACCAAAAACTGTACTTCAAGGAACTTCAAAAGGCAAAGGTCTGGTTGAGGGTGTTGCTACACTGAGAAGAAAAAGGCAAGAGCAAGATCAAATCAAATGCCATGAGGCGACCTCACCATCTAGTCATTTCAGGAGAGAGATATGGTAGTATGTTCTCATATCAACCTTGCTTCATTCATTAGCTAGGACAGCACTTCCTTCTCACAGGGTCTGTACAAGTACTCTATCTACAACAAAACCCTTCTCATCGTAAGAGCTGAAAGTTAGAGAATTAGTCATTGTGTTATATAATAGAAGGCCCTGGACCCTTAAGAGGATTTTTTTTTTTACAGTTTTCAGAGGGTTTCCTTTACATGGAATGACAGTAAAGATCCATTCTTATTTAAAAACTATTTTATTTCTTTGCAAGCAGAAAGAGATAGAAGAGAGACAGACAGAGAGAATGGGCACGTTAGAGGCCACCAGCCTCTTCATATGAACTCCAGATGCATGTGCCACCCTGTGTATCAGGCTTTATATGAGTATTGGGGAATTGAACTCCTGTCATTAGGCTCTGCAGGCAAAAGCCTTAAAAAAAAACACTGAACAATCTAACCAACCCCAGATCCATTCTAAAAGCATATGTTATCTTTAGCAAATGATTCCACTGTAGATCTGTCTTCAAAATAAACAAGTTTTACTCAATGGTTTTTATGAATATTACTTCAGACACAGGGTCAGTCTGTAGTACAAACTGGCCTGGAACTCACTATGTAAAGCAGACTGTCCTTGAATTTGCAGGCATCCTTCTGCTTCTACCACCTGATACATTTGTTATCATGTACCTTCACATAGAGTGTACATTTTTGTTGTTGCTTTCTTGAGACAAAATCTCATGTAACCATGTAGCATGGGCTGGTCTTGAGTATTAATCCTTCTTTCACTCCCAAGAGCTAGGATTGTAGACATGTACCAAGACACTTGGCCAGCAAGTATAACAATTAGAATAGGATCCAGATTCTTAAGCTGAGATCCACAAAAAGGGCTCTGTTTCAGACTAAGCCCACATCCCAAACCACTGGCCTCTGTGTTCTTGCCAATATTGCACATACTTTGCAATGGGAAACAAGAAAATTCTGGCTGCTGGGAAAAGTAGCCTTGCTACACTTGACCTGGATATTCTGTCCTTCAGGCTCTCACAGAACGTCAACATTTTGTCTCCAGTAGCTCCATGTAATAAGCTCCTGTTTTTAACCTCTGTAGGTTCTTGGCACCAGCCTCAGCTCATCCACCTCAAGTGGCCAGATCCACATAAGCAGATCAAGCCTTCCATCTTGTTGGAAATTGAGGGTGCTCACCAACACTTTCTGTTGCTGCCTGCATCACTGTGATGAGCCAGGATCCCTCTGCCAATAATGGCTCTACCGAGACTCCTCAGCCCTTTGACATTTTGGGTACAATTTATTTTTGAAATTGCCTTCCAAGTTGGAGGCTAAACTGGACTCCTGCCTTCCTCATTGATCTTTCCTCTGATGACAAACTAACCACCTTCCATAGATTGAGAAGCCAGGTGCTTGGTTTCTCCAGGACATGCTCTTTCATCACTCTGGGCACATCCCGGGCATTCGTGGGCACAGCTGCAGTGTGCGGACGAGGTCATTCAAGGATCTCAATATGTCCATAACAATATCAAAGTGCTCCTGTTCTTTTTCATGGTTGGATGCTGCCAGTCACTGGAAGAGACTGTTCTCATTCAAAGGTGTACATGTGAAGCAACAGAGGCATGCATACCTGGGAAACAGCAAGAGGATGTGAAGACACACAAATAATGACAATAGCTGCTGCTGCTGCTGCTGCTGCAGGAGCAGCAGCAGCAGCAGCAGCAGCAGGGCGGTGAAATATAGAGGAGACTGAGGACTGATCCTGTTAATGAACCGCTCCTGGGTCATATGGAATACATGGTCCAGGTATGTTCAGAGTGACCTTTAACTCTATATGTTGATCAACTCATCATCGTTTTTTTCTGTGTGTATTACATGATCATCTTGCCTCCATACATTAATTAGTGTGAATTAAAAAGCAACTCCTATTTCATAGGAACCTTCTTCTGATTCCTGAGAGATAGTACAGACATATTTTCCATTCATCTTATTTGTATTTTCACTGTACCAGCATTGAATCTAGAACCTTGTGCAGGGAAAACTAACATGCTACCACTGGGATATCTTCCCAGCTGTCTTTTTACTTTTAATTTTGAGACAGTGTCTAACTGACAAGCATAGGCTGGCTGTCCTTGAACTCACAATGTAGCCCAGGATTGCTTGAGCCTCCCAAGTAGGTGGGATTATAATGCCATGAGGTCCAGGTATTTATCTGTATTTGCAGACTAAAATTTGATCCTTACTCGGTTCTATCAGGTGAGGATGAGTACGATTATTTGTCCCTGAAAATGGCTAAGCAATTTCTGGTCTTCATCCTAAACATTCATTTCCTAATAGTCACCATGATGTCTTGAAAATTAGCAACTGCAGATATTGTGCTGATCTTAACAGGAAAATTATCACTGATCATAAAAATCTTATGGCCCAACATGTGTTTATGAAAATAATGTGTCCAACCAGCCAATTTTTTGCCAATGTAGGACCCCTCAAGCAAGTCAATAATGTATGCCATCTTTGTACACAGAGTCCCAAGAAAATTATCTTAAAGAAATTCAAAATTGGATCTGAAAGGCTTCTTGTGGACAACGCTTGTCTCTTTTTCCTAGAACTTCTATTACACACATTTAAACATGTATGTAACCACAGCTGCGTTTTGGCTACAACTACCAGTAACTGGTCACAAGACACTCAGGAGGAGACAGCATGGAATCAGTGTCAGTTCCAAGATCTGCCTCACTGTGCAGGGACACAAATGACCATATTGCAGAGTCCCCATGTGATATGGGGAAAGAAGGGTGGGTACAGAAGCGTGAGAGTGTAGAAAAGTATTCAGTGGGTAGGCTTTGATGAAGAGCTGGAAGTGAACTTTGCTTTGGCCTGTTTTTTGCCTGATCATGTAAATAGAAAACTGGTCCCTGGAGGCAATTTTCTAATGATCATTTATTCTGTAGCAGTAGGCAGATACTATTAAAAAAAAGAACAAGGGAAGCTTGGGAATTAAGAAACCATGAACGTGGCTGTCTAAAGTGAAAGCCACCAGGTAAAACCCAATGTCACCTGCCAACACCACAGGGCAGAGTGTCAAAAACTTCACTTACAGGCACGAGAGGTAGCTCAGCAGGTATGATGCTTGCCTGTAAAGCAGAAGGACCTGAGTTCGATTCCCCAGTACCCATGTAAAGCCAGATGCACAAGGTTGCACATACATCTGAAGTTGGTTTGCAGTGGCTGGATGCCCTAGTGCACCCATTCTTGCTTTCTCACTCTCTCTCTCTAATAAATAAGTAACGATTTTTTAAAACCTCACTTAGGGCTTTTTCAGCTACTAATTGGAGAAGTTTATGCTTATGCAGTGAGATGCAGTTGAGAGGTGAACACTTGGGTATCAAAGAAACTCATTTGGACTTGCAAATGGTCATTCTTTGTGCAGGCTGGCCACCACACAGTTTCGTCCTCAATCTTCCTAACTACATATGCCTCTTTGTTTAATCTCAGCCATGAAATCTTGTGACTAGAGAGCATGAATTGAGAAGACATGGTTGGAGTGGTTCAAAGACTGAATGTTATCAAGTAATAGCTGTGCAGGCAAAATCATCAGAAGATAAACAGATGTGTGTTATTGTGAATTGCATGTATACACCCTTTTTCATGTCTTTCAGTGTTCCACATAAAGTGTTCAAATTCACTTTATGGTCACTTCATCCAGATCCTAGATGTCAAGTCCTGTCAAAATACCTAATGAGTAGGGTATCTCCAGCTCTTAGTCTGATGGATCATTGTGGCATTCTCCATGAAAACAGCTCCATATAGAGGAAAGGAGGCCTGCTTGAATTCATAGCTGTCTGGTTTTGAACAGTGAACTGCTGCTTGCCCACTGTGCTTTCAGAAAATCACAGAACCCTTTCCATTTCTTTATGAGCAGATGTGCTCATGTGGATCACATACTGCCAGTGTCTCCTCTCTGTGTCTCTGTCTCTGTCTCTGTGTCTCTCCTCCCTCCCTCCCTCCCTCCCTCTGAATTAGCAGCTGACAAAGGCTTCAACTAAGTTTTTGACATTCTCCCCTGTGGTGTTTGCAGGTGACATTGGGTTTTACTTGGTGACTTTCACTTTAAACAGTCATGTTCATGGTTTCTTAATTACCATGCTGCCCTTCATTTTTCTTAAGAGTATCGGGTTAGTGCTACAGAATAAATAGTCATTAGATCATTTCCTCCAGGGAACAGTTTTCTATTTACACGATCATCCCCAGAACTACACATGTGCCTTTGAGGTTCTTGTTAGGAACTCACATAGCACATGGCATGTAGTAGGTTGTCATTACAGGTTAGTGTCTTTCTCTCCAGTCATCCACTTTCAGTGACTCAGGGTTCCCTTGTTGTGCATTCTTAATTCTTCAGGCATGTCTTTAAGACAGAGTTCAATATTTATCTATTGAATTAACCTAGGTCATCTTCTTCAAATTCCTGATGTTGAACAAAATCCGTAGATGTCTCTTCTTTCTTGTAATAGTCTCATATAATGAATGTGTCTACTTCACAGTAGAGATAGTTGGAAGACTATTTACTCTACATTAAATGGTGACGTTTTTAAGATTAATGGACATATTCTCATTATAAATTAGTATAAACAATTTTAAAAACTGGAATGAAGATTACCTATTGTATTTATTAGGATAAGGGATTTACACTAGCCACTTCGGACCAAGGCAGTATTTTACCTTAGGGGAAAATACATATCATACCCTGGTTTAAAGCCTGCAGGATTTTCCTTAGGTAGCTCTGAATTGTATTGTATATATGTGGTTTCAAATTTCAACTACTTATCTTCTTTACTAATTGGTTGATCGCTTTACTGTTACATAGAAAAATGGTGCCCAAGCGTCCTTTCTCTGTTTCCTGCATGAAGACTAGTAGAACACTAATGCAGTCTCCTCAACAATTGTTTTTCCAACTTTGGAAACACTGCTATAAAAATGTTCATACTCAGAAGTGCTATTTGAAAATGAATGAAACTATGCCAACTCCTAAGGGTAAGGGCAGTAATGATATGAAAGAGGATTACCTTGACAATGGCTTTTATGTGTGTGTGGGCAAAGTGTGGGTGTTTTCTCCTTTTCCTAGGATAGTTTTCAATTTCAAATGTTAGTTATATCATTGAATAAAATCCCATCTTTCTTTCATTTGTTATGTAGACTTATGTGTTCCCCAAATCTTGGCAGGAAGTAGAGATCTCATTCTGAGGCAGTTCATAGTTCTCAGATCTGCTGTTTTTTCCTTGCAGACTTCTACGTAGCAGGGCAGTATTGTTTCAGACCTGTAGGCCACTTCTTGTAGATGTGGCAACAAGTTGTACCACTCACAGCCTCAGAGCAGATAGACTGATGAGCTCTGGTTCCTCCATCTCTCAGCTGACAAGAGAGGACAGAGATCACTAAAGTCACTACTCAAGTTTTCGTGGCTGCTCAATATTTCTCAACATGGGGACATTTCCATCTCTAACTCATACTGCCCACTGTTTCCAGGCCACACTAATTGTATTAATATGGTTTTCATTGCTGAGAATGGAACCCAACGCCAGGCGTATGTAAGCAAGTACTGGTCCACTGAGCTACACATCTCACAAAAATGATATCAATTTTAATGATGTAAATGGCCCCGTCAACCTGTGAAACAGTTCTTCTACAGTGGACACTTCTTCCACTCAGTTTTACAACACATGTTAAAGTGTTAAAGACATTGGGTCAAGTAGCGTACACTTTTATCAACATTAACTCTATACACATAATAGGACTGTAAATAACATCACATATGCAGTTAAGATCAAAATTTTGTACTTAAACCAAAACATTATTACGCATTTCTTGTCTGACAGAATTGCACAGTTTTTTTTTTCACCAAGTCTGAAGTGCACACTCAGAAGGATTAAGGGCATGGAGGGTTTCTGAATAAACAAGGGCCTTAGCAACATTCTGCCTGGAAATATAAAGAATGCAAACAGGTACTAGACACAGGTTTCACTTTCTTAACCTCTCTTAACCTGGGTATAACTTGTACCAATACAGGGAGACATCCATTTCAGTAGAACATCTCCCTTCTAAAAGGCAGCCCAATAGTTATCACAAAATACAAGATAAAGTAACTGTACACTGTTTCTGAACATCTAGATTTTTGTTTAGTTCTCTAAATAAAAAGCCTCTAAAATAAAAACAAAAATACACCCTTTGGAAACTGCAGCAAAATTCCAAAGTAACAAAAATACAATTGCCCATTAATCTCTTATTTAAAATACAGACAGAAAAGCCAAAAGATTATTTTGTGTATCTGATTGTTTCTATAAACAAGAAAGAAGGAGTGCCTCCCATCATGTTGGAGATTGTCCTCTCTGCTGTAGGCTGTGGAAGTGAGCCTCCTTCAAGACCTGGTTGATGTGGGAGTAAGGACCTTGGCACAGTGCATATTCCTCATGGGAGAACTCAGGGGTATTCGAATCAAGTTCAGCAATGCTCTGGTTTAAGCCGCTTTCTTGCACACACTCTCTCTTGGGGGGGTTGCTGCCGAGATGGTTCCTTTCATTATCACTGCTGGATGACTGGAAGGAGAAAGACAGAAGCAGGGCGGCTATTATGACACTGTCACCACATTCCTCTCCAGCTTGGAGAATTCCAGCATCAGAGTCTACAAAGACTTACCAGCTTCGAAAGAATGATCACTTAGAGCATCATTCCTTCCCCAAAACAGCCCTATATAATAAACTGGGATTAATAGCCCCCAGTTTCCAGACCAGGAAACAGATTTTTAGTGTGCCCACAGTTCTTACCATCAAGGCTAAGATTCAAAAGCCAGCTTTCTAACTCCAAATACCTTCATACAGCCTCCACCCCATCTTGTAGGGACATACTCGAATTACCTGCCTCAGAGAAGTAAGTTCTCATTGTCCAGGAGAAAATATCAAACAATGCTACAGAGTATAGTATGAACCTTGCAAAGTAAGGTAGAATGTGGGTATAAGTCAAATGAGACAAAGAAATACACAAGATACCCTCTCTCTTTCACAGACACACATATACACTCAGTCATCCAAAGACATGATGTTTGTGTACATATCTTCTGATAGAGGATATATATAGTCCTCCTATATCAATTCAAGATGTCATACATATCCTGAAATGCACTTGACTTACTTTTCATGACAGTTGTATATTCGTGCTTGGCATTTACAAAGCCTAGCATTGACTACTTTCCTATTTGTGGACGTAGTATTTGTGTGTGTGTGTGTGTGTGTGTGTGTGTATGCGCACATGTATACTCGTAAACTTGTATTTCATTGAAATTACAATACTCACAATCTTTGTCATATTGGAGATGCCACTCAAGGATCATTGAAAACAATCATATCTGGAATTTTGTAGGCTATGGATGTACCTTAGTAGTAGTACATGCTTGTCTAACATGCACAGGGCCTTAGAGTACATCTCCAGCAAAACACACACACACACACACACACACACACACACACACACACACAATCTTTTTTGCCTCCAAGGTTAGTATTCTTAAAAGAGAAGGTCATTACAAGCACACTTATGTAACTTAAAATATTTAACAATATTGGTAATTATAACAACTTATAAAGCCATCTTTTCAACAGTGACATTAATAATGGCTTACACCCGCAACAGTCACCACTGATAAACCATAAGGAACTACTCAACTCACTATGGTACCCATAAGTACCAATTCACACCATTCATGTAACTAGTCTCACGTATTAAATAATAGAGGTGTCTATAAAAGACATAGGAGGAGCGAAATGAAGCTATATGCGATATCAGCAGTGGTTTTTCAAATTGATTCAAGGACATCAGGTCAAAAACAATTCCAGGGGCCGGAGAGATGGCTCAGTAGTTAGGGCACTTGCTTGCCAAGCCTAATTAATTAGGTTTAATTCCCCAGTACTCACGTAAAAGCTAGATACACAAAGTATTGCATGTATCTGGAGTTCATTTCCAGTGGCTAGAGTTCCTGATACCCCCTCTCTCCCTCTCTCTCCTTGCAAATAAATAAGTAAAATATTGAAAAAAAAAACAATTCCAAAAGAAAATCAGAAAAACTATATCCCTAACCTTGAATGTAGAAATTGCCAGGCATGGTGGCACACCATTCCAGCACTCGTGAGGCAGAGGTGGGAGGATTGCCATGAGTTCAAGGCCAGCCTGGGACTACAGATTGAGTTTCACCTCAGCTTGGGCTAGAGTGAGATTCTTCCTCGATAAAGGAGGGGGCAAATAAGAAGAAAAAAATCTAGAATTTCATAGACCTAATAAGATTTAACTGTAAAAACTCAG